>JAAAWM010009076.1:0-19363 GCA_036873465.1 Thinopyrum obtusiflorum
GAGGCCGAAGGGTCCAAGAAGGGGAAGACCATTCCTCCGAACTACTCCGCCGACGCCGACAACGGCGAAGAGGAGTGGCTGCACATGACCAAGCCCCTGGCGAGATCGTAAGTATTCGAACACCAGAGCAATTCATAGTGTTCCTTTCTTGCACAACTCCTCCTTACGCCGCATATGACTATGCAGTCTGCCCAAGGCCGGGCTCGACGAGTCGTCGAGCGGCTCCCTGGATTCGTCGGATGTGAATTCGCTTCCGACGGCTACCTCCCCCACCCTACGGACGACGCCGAGGTGGCATTCCAACAGGTTCCAAGCCAGGAGGAGGTGGTCCTGGAGGCACCGCAAGGCGACCTCCCAGACTCCAGGCGTAAAGGGGATAGAACCCCCAAGGGCTCCAAGTCCGGCCTTGAGCTGGACACCACGCCGGAACCTTCAATGGTTTCGGACTCCGATAGGCAGCCTCCTTCTGAGAGGAGCAAGCCTACCGAGCCGGTGACCTCCATCCAACCAGAGGCACTATCTAAGCTCCCTTACCTTTGACAGGATTGGCAGGAGACGTTCGGACAGATCAACTGTCCGGCTCCTTTGCCCGAAGGCCCAGTGGACGCTCGCTTGGAGAAGCTGCTGGTTCCGGCACCCTATGTGGTGCCAGAGAAGAAGGCCAAGAAGAAGGCCACGAGGACTCGAAAGAGTGCCCGACGCCAGGAGGTGTCGGATTCATCATCCGACGACTCCAAGACGCACTCCTCCCATGAAGACAAGGAGGAGGAAGAAGAGACCTCTCCCCCTCCAGCGAGGGGAGGGAAGAAAAGGAAGGCCGCCCCAACTGGGGAGGCCGAAGGGTCCAAGAAGGGGAAGACCATTCCTCCGAACTACTCCGCCGACGCCGACAACGGCGAAGAGGAGTGGCTGGGGGGGGGGGGGGGGGGGGGGGGGGGGGGGGGGGGGGGGGGGGGGGGGGGGGGGGGGGGGGGGGGGGGGGGGGGGGGGGGGGGGGGGGGGGGGGGGGGGGGGGGGGGGGGGGGGGGGGGGGGGGGGGGGGGGGGGGGGGGGGGGGGGGGGGGGGGGGGGGGGGGGGGGGGGGGGGGGGGGGGGGGGGGGGGGGGGGGGGGGGGGGGGGGGGGGGGGGGGGGGGGGGGGGGGGGGGGGGGGGGGGGGGGGGGGGGGGGGGGGGGGGGGGGGGGGGGGGGGGGGGGGGGGGGGCCGCAAGGCGACCTCCCGGACTCCAGGGCCAAAGGGGACAAAGCCCCGGAGGGATCCAAGTCCGGCCCGAGGCCGAACACTGCTCCGGAACCATCGACGGTTCCGGAGTCCAACAGGCGGCGCCTTCCTAAGAAGAGCAAGCCTACGACGCCGGTGACCTCCGTCCATCCGGAGGCGCCGGACAATTTGCTGGAGGCGCTTAACGGCGCCTCCATCGACGAGGAACACCACACTATTATGAGTGCGGTGATTCAGAAGGTTCAGTCCGCCAAGAGCGGGCTGACGGAAGCCTGCACAAGCTTGTTAATGGGCTTTGAGGTATGTGTTCAAAAAACATATATAAAAAATATTACCGCATAGACAGTAGCCCCTAATGCTCAGTTCGGTGTTCGGAAAGAAAAACCGAGCTGAGGATCTAAAAAGATATACGCAAGAGTTTAATAGAAAATATGTCAATATGGGAATGCAGGCTGCGTTGCTGACCTCTGCCGCACTGACTGCGGAGGTCAATGCCTTGAAGGAAAGCCTCGAGCGGTCCGAGAGCGAGCTCGGCCGTGCCAAGAAGCAGCTCGAGGATAAAGAGGGTGCGTAGCACCTCCTGTAAATGTATATAGAAATACTTGGTTGCAAAATAATAACAGGACCAACATTAATGTTGCAGGAGCCATGACCGAGGTGGCGACCCTGAAAGAGGCGGTCTCCAAGGCCGAAGAGAATGCGGCCTTGGAGCGCACCGAGTGAGAGAAGCAGGAGGCGCGGGTGGCGGAGGTGCGGCAAGAGCTCCAGGCTCTCGTGGAAAAGCACGAGAGTTTGGAGCGTGACTCGAAGGGGGGGGGGGGGGGGGGGGGGGGGGGGGGGGGGGGGGGGGGGGGGGGGGGGGGGGGGGGGGGGGGGGGGGGGGGGGGGGGGGGGGGGGGGGGGGGGGGGGGGGGGGGGGGGGGGGGGGGGGGGGGGGGGGGGGGGGGGGGGGGGGGGGGGGGGGGGGGGGGGGGGGGGGGGGGGGGGGGGGGGGGGGGGGGGGGGGGGGGGGGGGGGGGGGGGGGGGGGGGGGGGGGGGGGGGGGGGGGGGGGGGGGGGGGGGGGGGGGGGGGGGGGGGGGGGGGGGGGGGGGGGGGGGGGGGGGGGGGGGGGGGGGGGGGGGGGGGGGGGGGGGGGGGGGGGGGGGGGGGGGGGGGGGGGGGGGGGGGGGGGGGGGGGGGGGGGGGGGGGGGGGGGGGGGGGGGGGGGGGGGGGGGGGGGGGGGGGGGGGGGGGGGGGGGGGGGGGGGGGGGGGGGGGGGGGGGGGGGGGGGGGGGGGGGGGGGGGGGGGGGGGGGGGGGGGGGGGGGGGGGGGGGGGGGGGGGGGGGGGGGGGGGGGGGGGGGGGGGGGGGGGGGGGGGGGGGGGGGGGGGGGGGGGGGGGGGGGGGGGGGGGGGGGGGGGGGGGGGGGGGGGGGGGGGGGGGGGGGGGGGGGGGGGGGGGGGGGGGGGGGGGGGGGGGGGGGGGGGGGGGGGGGGGGGGGGGGGGGGGGGGGGGGGGGGGGGGGGGGGGGGGGGGGGGGGGGGGGGGGGGGGGGGGGGGGGGGGGGGGGGGGGGGGGGGGGGGGGGGGGGGGGGGGGGGGGGGGGGGGGGGGGGGGGGGGGGGGGGGGGGGGGGGGGGGGGGGGGGGGGGGGGGGGGGGGGGGGGGGGGGGGGGGGGGGGGGGGGGGGGGGGGGGGGGGGGGGGGGGGGGGGGGGGGGGGGGGGGGGGGGGGGGGGGGGGGGGGGGGGGGGGGGGGGGGGGGGGGGGGGGGGGGGGGGGGGGGGGGGGGGGGGGGGGGGGGGGGGGGGGGGGGGGGGGGGGGGGGGGGGGGGGGGGGGGGGGGGGGGGGGGGGGGGGGGGGGGGGGGGGGGGGGGGGGGGGGGGGGGGGGGGGGGGGGGGGGGGGGGGGGGGGGGGGGGGGGGGGGGGGGGGGGGGGGGGGGGGGGGGGGGGGGGGGGGGGGGGGGGGGGGGGGGGGGGGGGGGGGGGGGGGGGGGGGGGGGGGGGGGGGGGGGGGGGGGGGGGGGGGGGGGGGGGGGGGGGGGGGGGGGGGGGGGGGGGGGGGGGGGGGGGGGGGGGGGGGGGGGGGGGGGGGGGGGGGGGGGGGGGGGGGGGGGGGGGGGGGGGGGGGGGGGGGGGGGGGGGGGGGGGGGGGGGGGGGGGGGGGGGGGGGGGGGGGGGGGGGGGGGGGGGGGGGGGGGGGGGGGGGGGGGGGGGGGGGGGGGGGGGGGGGGGGGGGGGGGGGGGGGGGGGGGGGGGGGGGGGGGGGGGGGGGGGGGGGGGGGGGGGGGGGGGGGGGGGGGGGGGGGGGGGGGGGGGGGGGGGGGGGGGGGGGGGGGGGGGGGGGGGGGGGGGGGGGGGGGGGGGGGGGGGGGGGGGGGGGGGGGGGGGGGGGGGGGGGGGGGGGGGGGGGGGGGGGGGGGGGGGGGGGGGGGGGGGGGGGGGGGGGGGGGGGGGGGGGGGGGGGGGGGGGGGGGGGGGGGGGGGGGGGGGGGGGGGGGGGGGGGGGGGGGGGGGGGGGGGGGGGGGGGGGGGGGGGGGGGGGGGGGGGGGGGGGGGGGGGGGGGGGGGGGGGGGGGGGGGGGGGGGGGGGGGGGGGGGGGGGGGGGGGGGGGGGGGGGGGGGGGGGGGGGGGGGGGGGGGGGGGGGGGGGGGGGGGGGGGGGGGGGGGGGGGGGGGGGGGGGGGGGGGGGGGGGGGGGGGGGGGGGGGGGGGGGGGGGGGGGGGGGGGGGGGGGGGGGGGGGGGGGGGGGGGGGGGGGGGGGGGGGGGGGGGGGGGGGGGGGGGGGGGGGGGGGGGGGGGGGGGGGGGGGGGGGGGGGGGGGGGGGGGGGGGGGGGGGGGGGGGGGGGGGGGGGGGGGGGGGGGGGGGGGGGGGGGGGGGGGGGGGGGGGGGGGGGGGGGGGGGGGGGGGGGGGGGGGGGGGGGGGGGGGGGGGGGGGGGGGGGGGGGGGGGGGGGGGGGGGGGGGGGGGGGGGGGGGGGGGGGGGGGGGGGGGGGGGGGGGGGGGGGGGGGGGGGGGGGGGGGGGGGGGGGGGGGGGGGGGGGGGGGGGGGGGGGGGGGGGGGGGGGGGGGGGGGGGGGGGGGGGGGGGGGGGGGGGGGGGGGGGGGGGGGGGGGGGGGGGGGGGGGGGGGGGGGGGGGGGGGGGGGGGGGGGGGGGGGGGGGGGGGGGGGGGGGGGGGGGGGGGGGGGGGGGGGGGGGGGGGGGGGGGGGGGGGGGGGGGGGGGGGGGGGGGGGGGGGGGGGGGGGGGGGGGGGGGGGGGGGGGGGGGGGGGGGGGGGGGGGGGGGGGGGGGGGGGGGGGGGGGGGGGGGGGGGGGGGGGGGGGGGGGGGGGGGGGGGGGGGGGGGGGGGGGGGGGGGGGGGGGGGGGGGGGGGGGGGGGGGGGGGGGGGGGGGGGGGGGGGGGGGGGGGGGGGGGGGGGGGGGGGGGGGGGGGGGGGGGGGGGGGGGGGGGGGGGGGGGGGGGGGGGGGGGGGGGGGGGGGGGGGGGGGGGGGGGGGGGGGGGGGGGGGGGGGGGGGGGGGGGGGGGGGGGGGGGGGGGGGGGGGGGGGGGGGGGGGGGGGGGGGGGGGGGGGGGGGGGGGGGGGGGGGGGGGGGGGGGGGGGGGGGGGGGGGGGGGGGGGGGGGGGGGGGGGGGGGGGGGGGGGGGGGGGGGGGGGGGGGGGGGGGGGGGGGGGGGGGGGGGGGGGGGGGGGGGGGGGGGGGGGGGGGGGGGGGGGGGGGGGGGGGGGGGGGGGGGGGGGGGGGGGGGGGGGGGGGGGGGGGGGGGGGGGGGGGGGGGGGGGGGGGGGGGGGGGGGGGGGGGGGGGGGGGGGGGGGGGGGGGGGGGGGGGGGGGGGGGGGGGGGGGGGGGGGGGGGGGGGGGGGGGGGGGGGGGGGGGGGGGGGGGGGGGGGGGGGGGGGGGGGGGGGGGGGGGGGGAGGTAGATCAACTCTTGTAACCCCTATACTCATCAAAGACAATCAAGCAGGAAGTAGGGTTTTACCTCCATTGAGAGGGCCCAAACCTGGGTAAACATCATGTCCCCTTGGTCTCATGTTACCTTCAATCCCTAGACGCACAGTTCGGGACCCCCTACCTGAGATTGGCCGGTTTTGACACCGACACCTACCCCTTTTTGTGATTCTCTCTCAAATTCTCTCTGACTATTCATATGCATTCTATTGACACGTGTCAAATGTCTTCACCGTGTCGTTCTCAGCTTAAGATATAGAGACACACATTTAAAACTGCTTTTATTATCTCTATCCTTTTTGCCCGAGTACCGGAGAAGCCGGAACGACCACCCGAAAAACCACGCGCGCGTGGGGTCGTGGCTCAACTTTCAATTAGTTGCATGTTTGCCATGTGTCCTTCAGATATGAACCGCCAGGGGCACCTGAGTAATTACACTGCACCTTCCCACTTCCTAATAAATACCTCAGCCCCTGCGGGCATTATCTCTTCTCCCCTCGCAGTGGCACTCAAACCCTAGCGCTACCGCTAGCATCCGTCATCGTCGGAGATGAAGCGCTTCGTTGTCGCGACCTCTCCGATGTTGTCTTCACGCCGGCCATGGACTTCTTCCTCCCGCCGCCACCGTAGTTGTCTTCCGCCGCCAAGTTAGGGCGCCAGAGATCGGACTGCTCGTCCTTCAACTTTCCCATCTAGCAGTTCTTCGTGCAGTAAATAAGAACCCAGTTTTTACCGTTTATTAGATCTATTAAAGGACCCACATCCTCCAAAAGTTGTTTTTACACTTCCAAATCTGGATCTTATCTATTCTGAATCACATATTCTAGATAGTACTTTCACTTATGAATGCTTCACAACTAGTTTGATTCCTCACTTGTGCTTACTTTTGGATTCGTACAAATCTCTGGAACCAACTTACATCTATAAGTGAATGTCTTCACGTTGTGAGGTCATGTCTTCAAACTAATTTATCTTCAAATTCTTCTGAGATGCATATGACCTCTTCCCCTTCCCTCGCATCTTTAATGCTATCACAGGTACATGTCCGTGGGATAATCCCTTGGTTCTCATAGTCTGCATTCATTTGCAGAGTTCTTACAACATCACATTGAATCACCTAAAGCCAGCTCATGTCTGACCAGTCGCCGGAAGCCACACACTGTTGTGAAGCCTTTTAGTTTGAATCCAATGGCATCAGGCAAATCTGCAAAGAAGGGTGGTAGGTAGCCGGGACAACACTGCTTTGGACTTGCGACCAGATCTATATGAGATGTACAAGTCAGATCCATATGAATCCTATACACAGCGCAAAACATGTGTGCAATGGATTCGAAGATATTGGGCAGAACAATGGTTTCAGTATCACTTTGGGGGGGGGGGGGGGGGGGGGGGGGGGGGGGGGGGGGGGGGGGGGGGGGGGGGGGGGGGGGGGGGGGGGGGGGGGGGGGGGGGGGGGGGGGGGGGGGGGGGGGGGGGGGGGGGGGGGGGGGGGGGGGGGGGGGGGGGGGGGGGGGGGGGGGGGGGGGGGGGGGGGGGGGGGGGGGGGGGGGGGGGGGGGGGGGGGGGGGGGGGGGGGGGGGGGGGGGGGGGGGGGGGGGGGGGGGGGGGGGGGGGGGGGGGGGGGGGGGGGGGGGGGGGGGGGGGGGGGGGGGGGGGGGGGGGGGGGGGGGGGGGGGGGGGGGGGGGGGGGGGGGGGGGGGGGGGGGGGGGGGGGGGGGGGGGGGGGGGGGGGGGGGGGGGGGGGGGGGGGGGGGGGGGGGGGGGGGGGGGGGGGGGGGGGGGGGGGGGGGGGGGGGGGGGGGGGGAGTGAGGGTTGGGAAGGTCCAAAAATGTTCGGATTTTTGGTGGAGCTCCGGAAAGTGAAGAAAGAATTTAGGGCAGAGTTTGGAGACCAAACTTGAAGCAGAAAAGGCACGGAATTATTTTTGCAAGTGTGTTATGGTTAATTCCAAAGTTAATGGAATATTTTAATATAGCTCCCTAATAATATTGGGAGATTTTTATATGTTGTAAAGAGAAATCACCATGTGCATTTCCCTCGATTTAAATGGATCAAAGATCCATGCAATTTATTTAGTTGAGTTTTAAAAAAATAATGACATGATGGCATGATGACATGATGCAATGAAAAAAATAAAAGAGGAAGCACAAAAGAAACACACGGTGATCACGAAGATATGGAAGTCTTCGGAAGCGTCGGTCTTGGGGCGTTACAGTTCGCATTCGCCCAAGCGCGTGGAAATCGAGATAAGGAAGGAATCTTTAACACGGAACAAGGAAGCTAGGGCCGAACTATTATCTGTCCAGTGTACGTTGAAGAACCAACCTTGCAAAAGCCAAAGACGTAAGCCAGATACTACATCGTCATTTGAAGGCTAGTTCGGGGGCTACTGAGGGAGTACTGGATTAGGGGTCCTCGGGTGTCCGCGCTATTTGATATGGGCCGGACTGATGGGCCATGAAGATTCAAGGCGGAAGGCCTTCCCCCGTGTCCGGGTAGGACTCTCCTATGCTTGGACGGCAAGATTGATGTCCGGATATGTAATTTCCTTCCTTCATGAACCAACTTTTTGTAAACCCTAGACCCCTCCGGTGTATATATAAACCGGAGGGTTTAGTTCATAGGGCTCATCAGAATTTACATAGGGGGGGGGGGGGGGGGGGGGGGGGGGGGGGGGGGGGGGGGGGGGGGGGGGGGGGGGGGGGGGGGGGGGGGGGGGGGGGGGGGGGGGGGGGGGGGGGGGGGGGGGGGGGGGGGGGGGGGGGGGGGGGGGGGGGGGGGGGGGGGGGGGGGGCCCCCTACCCGATATCCGCCGGTTTTGACACCGACATTGGTGCTTTCATTGAGAGTTCCACTGTGCCGTCGGCAAAGGGCTCGATGGCCCCTTCGATCATCTATAATGACGTTGTCCAGGGAGAAACCTTCCTCCCCGGACAAATCTTCGTATTCGGTGACTTCGTACTGCGGGCCAACTCGCTTGGCCATCTGGAGCAGATAGACAGCTACGCCCCTGGCCATCAGGTCAGATTCGGAAGCTTGAACTACGTCGCGGACATCCGTGGAGACTCGATCTCTGACGGATTTGAGACCGCGACAACTGCTCCCCTTCGCCCCGATAAGCATGGCTTAAACCTGTCATCGGGCCGCATCCAGGAGATAGCTCCTGTAACAACTCTGGCCTTAGATCTGGAGCAGATCGAGTCATCCGAAGATGGGAAGCTCAACCCCATCATGGAGGCCGCCGATTCCGCGGCGTTGGAGCCGCACACAAATTCTACTTCATATGATATCTGCATTGACGGAACCCCGGACTCGTCTCCGCCAATAAGTTCCGAACCCTGCGTGTCCACGGATACCGAACTCGATCGGTTATCGATCTTCAAGTTCAGCGCCGCAGATGTCTTTCAGCACTCACCTTTGGGCGATGTGCTAAACTCTTTTAAGAACCTGTCCTTGGCAGGGAACTCACGGCCGAGCTATGTCCGGTTCGGGCCAGGGGCTGAGGAGGAAGAATTTTGTTTCCCGCCCACCACCCACTTCATAGCCACCGTCGATGACTTAACTGACGTGCTTGACTACGGCTCCGAAGACATCGACGGTATGGACGACGATGCCGACCAGGAGCAGGGCCGGGACCCGCCATTTACTGGACGTTGGACGGCCACTTCCTCATATGATGTCTACATGGTAGACACGCCAAAAAATAACAGCTGCAATGACAGGGAAAATCCAGCAAAGGAGGACCCCCCCTAAAACACAACCAAAGCGCCGGCGTCAGCGGCGCCGCTCTAAATCCCGCCGCAGCAGGGACAGCAATACCGGCACAGGAGACGACAACACTCCGGATGGCGCCGAAGAAATAGAAGAACCCAATGAGCAAACTGTCGAACGAGACAATCGGGAGCCAGGGCAAGTCAACCCTGATGAACAAGACATAGAAGAAGACTCGGAGGACGATAGTTACCATCCGCCCTCTGAGGACGAGACGAGCCTTGGCAATGAAGACTTCATCGTGCCTGAGGACCCTCTGGAGCAGGAGTGCTTTAAGCTTCAACTCATAGCCACTGCAAGGAGCCTGAAGAAGAAACAGCAGCAGCTTCAAGCTGAATAAGATCTGCTCGTCGACAGATGGACTGATGTCCTGATAGCTGAGGAATATGGCCTTAAGCGCCCAGCCAAGAGCTACCCAAAATGCAGACTGCTACCTCAGTTCGATGAGGAGGCGCCGGAGCCCATATCTCCCTCACGCAATGCGGACCGACCACCACGAGGTCGAGACAGTGCGGCGAACCGACCACCTCGCGGTCAGGATAAAGCGGCAACTCAAGCCGAGCAGCAGCCTGCCCCACCGCCCCGTAAAAATAGAGACAGAATAGCTCAAGATCACACGTACGACCTCCGGCAGACCCTGGATAGTAGGGCAGGACATACAAGATCGATCTACGGATCGCGAGGACGTGCCTCGAGACACGACGACGGCTACCTATTCGGACGCGACAAACCTAACCACGCCCGGGCTGAATTCTGCAGACGGACTCCATCGGAGCTACGTCACGATGCGGCCAGATATAGAGGCGCCACACACCCCCTCTGCTTCACAGATGAAGTACTGGATCATGAATTCCCCGAGGGGTTTAAGCCTGTCAATATTGAATCATATGATGGCACAACCGATCCCGCAGTATGGATCGAGGATATTATTCTCCATATCCACATGGCTCGCGGAGATGATCTCCACACCATCAAATACCTCCCACTAAAGCTCAAAGGGCCAGCTCGGCACTGGCTAAACAGCCTGCCGGAAAATTCTATCGGCAGTTGGGAGGACTTGGAAGAAGCCTTCCTGGACAACTTCCAAGGTACATATGTCCAGCCACCAGACGTCGATGACTTAAGTCACATAGTTCAACAACCTAGAGAATCAGCCAGGAAGTTTTGGACTAGGTTCCTAACTAAAAAGAACCAAATCGTCGACTGCCCGGATGTCGAAGCCCTAGTGGCCTTTAAACATAGCATCCGTGATGAATGGCTCACCCGCCACCTCGGCCAGGAAAAGCCAAAATCTATGGCAGCCCTCACGGCACTCATGACCCGCTTTTGCGCGGGTGAGGATAGTTGGCTGGCCCGCAACAAAAATACAGCTAGCGAGGCAGACCCCTCCGAGGTCAAAAGCAGCAACGGCAGGCTCCGACGCAACAGGCATAAACGCCAAAACAATAGCGACAACACCGATGACTATGCAGTCAACGCCGGATTCAGTGGCTCCAAGTCCGGTCAGCGGAAGAAGCCGTATAAAAGGAACAATCAGGGACCTTCCAGCATGGACCGCATACTTGCTCGTCCGTGCCAGATACATGGCACCCCAGATAAACCAGCCAATCATACCAATAGGGACTGTTGGGTTTTTAAACAGGCCGGCAAGCTAAATGCCGAAAACAAGGAAAAGGGATCACAAAGTGAGGACGATGACGAAGAGCCCCGGCAACCGAATACAGGGGGACAGAAGAAGTTTCCCCCTCAGGTCAAAATGGTGAACATGATATATGCTACACACATCCCCAAAAGGGAGCGCAAGCGCGCACTCAGGGACGTCTATGCGGTAGAGCTAGTCGCCCCAAAATTTAATCCGTGGTCGTCATGCCCGATCACCTTTAATCGTCGAGAACATTCGACTAGTATTTGTCATGGCGGTTCGGCCGCGCTGGTCCTCAATCCGATCATCGACGGATTCCACCTGACACGTGTCCTTATGGACGACGGTAGCAGCCTCAACCTGCTCTATCAGGATACAGTGCGGAAAATAGGCATTAACCCATCACGGATCAAGCCCACAAAGACTACCTTTAAAGGAGTCATCCCCGGTGTAGAGGCCCGTTGTACGGGCTCAATCACACTGGAGGTTGTCCTCGGCTCTCCGGACAACTTCCGAAGCGAAGAACTCATCTTCGATATCGTCCCCTTTCGCAGCGGCTGTCATGCACTGCTCGGACGAACCGCGTTTGCTCGATTCAACGCGGTGCCACATTATGCTTGTCTTAAGCTCAAGATGCCCGGTCCACGCGGCGTTATAACAGTCAATGGAAATACAGAACGTTCTCTCCGTACAGAAGAACACACCGCCGCCCTAGCAGCAGAGGTACAGAGCGGCCTTTTCAAGCAGAACCAGAATCCGGCTGCCGAGCCCCTGGACACCATCAAGAGAGTCCGAACTACGCTGCAGGAGGACAGCCCGGCTCATCATGAGCACGATTAGCAATCCGGCCTCCGTCCCGGTCCCAATCACATAGTGACGCTAGTACCACGCGTACATAATTACGCACTCAAAATCCCATGGGCATCGACGGAGGCATAGCTTGTGGTCCACAGTACGGCTCGACCGACCCCGGATTCACACATACTTTCACGGGGGGGGGGGGGGGGGGGGGGGGGGGGGGGGGGGGGGGGGGGGGGGGGGGGGGGGGGGGGGGGGGGGGGGGGGGGGGGGGGGGGGGGGGGGGGGGGGGGGGGGGGGGGGGGGGGGGGGGGGGGGGGGGGGGGGGGGGGGGGGGGGGGGGGGGGGGGGGGGGGGGGGGGGGGGGGGGGGGGGGGGGGGGGGGGGGGGGGGGGGGGGGGGGGGGGGGGGGGGGGGGGGGGGGGGGGGGGGGGGGGGGGGGGGGGGGGGGGGGGGGGGGGGGGGGGGGGGGGTGATTTCTTCCTAAGGATGATACAATACAATGGCGTAAACTGTAAAGATCTATCCTTATCTTCAGGACTGTTGAACTGGTAGTTAGTGACCATGATTTAGATGAAGATTTAGTGTCCTCACTCTGTTCGTAATAATATGACCACACACTCATATGAGAAATCACAATACTTCTACAATCTTGATATCAAACTGCACATGCTTTGGTCAGCAGCTATCACTATAATGTGAACGTTGGAAAGGGGAAAAATAAAAAGGAGTTCCAAATGCTATCACTTTAGCTATCACTATAATCTTGATCACAGTATAGTGGTGCAACAGCAGCCACCAGCTTTAGGTAATACCGGTACATAGATAAATAGATTGCCTTGATTCTTGGTGCGGCGTCTCCATCGCAAATCACGTCAGGCACAGCGAGTAGTGTGAACAATGTTGCTTGCACATGCATGCTAACCTCCTCTTTGTCTTTGTTAGGTTGCAACAAGAAACCAATTAGTAGTTCATCTATCTGAGTAGTAGTATATGTTGGCAACTCATGATTGCTTCGTTCTTAAAACGAACAAAAAGAACGCAGTCTCATTTCAAAGCCAAGCACTATTAGCATCCATTTCGAAGCAATTTATGACTTTCTGTACATTCTAACTTCTCTTGCCATAATATATAAGAACATACGCCAAAAATGACAAAAGAGACAGGAGATTCAAGCCTGAGAGAAGCACTAGAAGGACGGTCTACAAGCCATGGAATAGTAATGGTGTACTCTCCTCAGTATAGCGACACGGCCGAATCATCTCCGACGTGCGCGGTGCCGTACTTGTTGGAGGAGGAGCCCTGCGGATTCGACAAGTCGCCGGACCGCCTCCGGAGCATCTGGCGCATGCCGTCGGCCACCCGGACGGCGGGGCTGGACTTGAACATCTTGCAGAAGGCCATGTGCGCCCTCACGGCCTCCTCCACGCCCGGGTGAGCCTTCTTCCTGCTGGCCTCGTCCCTGACGGCCTCGCAGCACAGCCCGCACAGCCACTGGCCGTAGAAGCTCGCTCTCACGCTCGCAATGGGGTGCAGTCCTCCCTCAGGCCACAGCACTCACACTTGACTGACTCTATCTCCATTGCTGCTGGCTACGCTGAATTGCATGATTGTGAGTTGGCATGGGCCGGCATGGAGCTAGCTAGCTACGGATGCTCATAGTAGTACTAGTATTGTTTGTTTCATCGATTGACGTACGGACGCGTTTTCTTTGCGCGCGACAGAAAGAAAGAGACTCACCCTGCATGCACACCGGAGTTCTGCTTGTCGCTTTCCTGCGACTCGGCTCGACACGCAGAATTGCTAGCTAGGGAGACACGCAGCCTCTGTTTTTTTCTTTTCCCTTTCAATTCTCCTTCTTTTCTTTTCTTATTACATGGGTGGACGCCTCGGCCGCAAAATCTGTCCGCCTCGCTCGTGTTCGTCTGGACCCATTTCTGACGCAAATTTGGGCATCACGTACGGCATCAAACCTTCTTTGCTGCTCGTGCTCCGAGCCCGGCCCGCCGCGTACGCGCGCACGGGGCCGCACGCAAAGTCCTCGCCACTAGCTAGCACTCGACGCCGAACAGGAGGACGAGCTCATCAAGAAGGTGCTCGAGTACGGACGCAACCAATGGGACGGGATGCCCTGGATGTGCAGCTCGCCTTGTTGGGCCGCATGCGATGTCTAGATGCCCTTGAGCCTGAGGACATGGTCATTTTGGAGCCGCCAGCCGTGCCCTGGGACCCGACGCTGGAGGGGAGGACCCGGAGGTGGACGTCGACGATGCCCTGCATGCACACCGGAGTTCCAAACCGTGGTCACCGTCCCCGACGCATGATCAGCCGCAGGCGCCGCCCGCCCACCCGTGCCAGCCACCGCCCTTCGTCGACCTCATCGAGGACGACAAAGACGACGGCGACGGCAGGGACGAAAGACGGACAGGAAGGTGACGGCTGGGACTCCATTGTTACATTCCCCTGGTACATTTGTCATTAGTGTTGATAGAAAAGTACTCCCTCCGCTTCTATTTAGTCCGCGTATTAGATTTGGTCAAAGTCAATCTTTATAAACAAAAATATTAACATATACAATAACAAATCAATACCATTAGATCCATTATTGAATGTACTTTCATATCATATAGATTTGTTATGGTAAATGTTTAGTTTTTTTCTATAAACTTGGTCAAACTTTAAAAAGTTTGACTTCAGTCAAACCTAATATGCAGAGTACATAAAAAAGGAGAGAGTAGTCAAAAGTGTCAAAAAAGTGAATTCAAGTTTGACCAGTGGCATTAATGTTGACAGAAAATCCCAGTGTGTACGACATGTTTGATTAAGCGACCGGGAGCGACACTACACTGGGCTTGGATGTAGGAGAATCTTGGCAGAGAGCTCACGCGTCGATCGAGAGCTGTAGGACGATGACGTCGGGATGTCCACTAGAGCAGTAGGAGGTCGGCTCAACCATGTGCATAATAAGGAGGGGGATGACAGGAGGTCCACTGGAGTTGTAGGAGACCGGGCCTCATGAAGCTTACTGGGCACCAATCAACTTCAGAAGCATGCGATGATACATGGATGATGTCTTTATGGGCATGCTTGCCGGTGTTGGGTATTGCCTATCAAGGTCCGGTCCGATGAAATGCACGACTGAAATTTAATTCTAGGGAAGAAAATAGATACTACTTCCAAATGGTAACCCATTGGCCACATGGCTAAAAGAATTCTAGAGGCTGCCATTATAAAAAAAAATCACATCAAGATATATTAGTCTCATGTATTTATATTAAACTTGTTTTCTACTCCCTCCGTTCCTAAATATTTGCCTTTCTAGACATTTCAAATGACTACTACATACGGATGTATGTAGACATATTTTAGAGTGTAGATTCACTCATTTTGCTTTGTATGTAGTCACTTGTTGAAATGCCTAGAAAGACAAGTATTTAGGAACGGAGGGAGTATTTTTTCTTCATAAATCTTTAATACTTCATCAAGAAATTTAGGCAAGAGTGGTAGGAAAACTTTGACAGGGTTGTAAATGGGCGTGATCCGCGTGACATTGGGTCTCTACCGTCCGATCTAAAAATGATGGGTGGCTGAGATGATTCCATGGGGGCAATCCAGGAGAGGGCCTGGTTGACCAATGAGAAGAAAGCAGACGAAATTCTCGGTGGCGCCGAACCCACCCGCACCCGCTCTTTTCATCCAAAACATTCGGGAGCGCGCCACTTGGTTTAGACTCCCGCGCTCTGGGTTAGACATTTGGCGCCGTAGGATAGATTTTTGTTCAATCTAAGATGAAAAGGAAAAAAAAACCCACCCACCAAAGACCAAACCTACGAGACCCACCCACACAACCCAACCCGAACCAGTCTTCCTCCTCCTCGTCTCCCACTCAACCCCGCCGCCGCCGACCTCTCCCCAATCCCAACCCCACCGGCGGCGACTTGTCTCCCCCAGCTCCGGCCTCTGTCCTCTACCCACCGCCGACGCCCCTACTCTTTCTTTCTCTCCCTACGCCCTAGAATCGCTCGAGCAGCTCAGGCCGCCGCAACCACACACCGGCACAGAAGGATCCCACCTCCCACGGCGACCGTGCCTTCGTCCTCCACCCCCTCGCCGTCGCGTCCAACCTCCACCGCGCCGCTGCCTCCCCCTCCCCCCTCCTCGACAGAGCCCCAAACGCTAGCCTTCAACCCATGGATGGGGCGACAGAGAAGCCGCCCTCCCTCCTCCGCACCTCTTCCGGCGACGACGGCGCCGGTTCCGCACCCACCTGCGGCGACTGCTGCACCAGACGCGCGATGGAGGCCGGCGGTGGACCCAGGATGGCCGCATCGGGTGGATCCCGTCCTCCCCCTCCTCTCGCCCGGGCGTGGAACATGGGGGAGCTCGTGGCCCTCGACGACGGCGAGCTAGGAGGCTCCCGCAGCGGGGGGGGGGGGGGGGGGGGGGGGGGGGGGGGGGGGGGGGGGGGGGGGGGGGGGGGGGGGGGGGGGGGGGGGGGGGGGGGGGGGGGGGGGGGGGGGGGGGGGGGGGGGGGGGGGGGGGGGGGGGGGGGGGGGGGGGGGGGGGGGGGGGGGGGGGGGGGGGGGGGGGGGGGGGGGGGGGGGGGGGGGGGGGGGGGGGGGGGGGGGGGGGGGGGGGGGGGGGGGGGGGGGGGGGGGGGGGGGGGGGGGGGGGGGGGGGGGGGGGGGGGGGGGGGGGGGGGGGGGGGGGGGGGGGGGGGGGGGGGGGGGGGGGGGGGGGGGGGGGGGGGGGGGGGGGGGGGGGGGGGGGGGGGGGGGGGGGGGGGGGGGGGGGGGGGGGGGGGGGGGGGGGGGGGGGGGGGGGGGGGGGGGGGGGGGGGGGGGGGGGGGGGGGGGGGGGGGGGGGGGGGGGGGGGGGGGGGGGGGGGGGGGGGGGGGGGGGGGGGGGGGGGGGGGGGGGGGGGGGGGGGGGGGGGGGGGGGGGGGGGGGGGGGGGGGGGGGGGGGGGGGGGGGGGGGGGGGGGGGGGGGGGGGGGGGGGGGGGGGGGGGGGGGGGGGGGGGGGGGGGGGGGGGGGGGGGGGGGGGGGGGGGGGGGGGGGGGGGGGGGGGGGGGGGGGGGGGGGGGGGGGGGGGGGGGGGGGGGGGGGGGGGGGGGGGGGGGGGGGGGGGGGGGGGGGGGGGGGGGGGGGGGGGGGGGGGGGGGGGGGGGGGGGGGGGGGGGGGGGGGGGGGGGGGGGGGGGGGGGGGGGGGGGGGGGGGGGGGGGGGGGGGGGGGGGGGGGGGGGGGGGGGGGGGGGGGGGGGGGGGGGGGGGGGGGGGGGGGGGGGGGGGGGGGGGGGGGGGGGGGGGGGGGGGGGGGGGGGGGGGGGGGGGGGGGGGGGGGGGGGGGGGGGGGGGGGGGGGGGGGGGGGGGGGGGGGGGGGGGGGGGGGGGGGGGGGGGGGGGGGGGGGGGGGGGGGGGGGGGGGGGGGGGGGGGGGGGGGGGGGGGGGGGGGGGGGGGGGGGGGGGGGGGGGGGGGGGGGGGGGGGGGGGGGGGGGGGGGGGGGGGGGGGGGGGGGGGGGGGGGGGGGGGGGGGGGGGGGGGGGGGGGGGGGGGGGGGGGGGGGGGGGGGGGGGGGGGGGGGGGGGGGGGGGGGGGGGGGGGGGGGGGGGGGGGGGGGGGGGGGGGGGGGGGGGGGGGGGGGGGGGGGGGGGGGGGGGGGGGGGGGGGGGGGGGGGGGGGGGGGGGGGGGGGGGGGGGGGGGGGGGGGGGGGGGGGGGGGGGGGGGGGGGGGGGGGGGGGGGGGGGGGGGGGGGGGGGGGGGGGGGGGGGGGGGGGGGGGGGGGGGGGGGGGGGGGGGGGGGGGGGGGGGGGGGGGGGGGGGGGGGGGGGGGGGGGGGGGGGGGGGGGGGGGGGGGGGGGGGGGGGGGGGGGGGGGGGGGGGGGGGGGGGGGGGGGGGGGGGGGGGGGGGGGGGGGGGGGGGGGGGGGGGGGGGGGGGGGGGGGGGGGGGGGGGGGGGGGGGGGGGGGGGGGGGGGGGGGGGGGGGGGGGGGGGGGGGGGGGGGGGGGGGGGGGGGGGGGGGGGGGGGGGGGGGGGGGGGGGGGGGGGGGGGGGGGGGGGGGGGGGGGGGGGGGGGGGGGGGGGGGGGGGGGGGGGGGGGGGGGGGGGGGGGGGGGGGGGGGGGGGGGGGGGGGGGGGGGGGGGGGGGGGGGGGGGGGGGGGGGGGGGGGGGGGGGGGGGGGGGGGGGGGGGGGGGGGGGGGGGGGGGGGGGGGGGGGGGGGGGGGGGGGGGGGGGGGGGGGGGGGGGGGGGGGGGGGGGGGGGGGGGGGGGGGGGGGGGGGGGGGGGGGGGGGGGGGGGGGGGGGGGGGGGGGGGGGGGGGGGGGGGGGGGGGGGGGGGGGGGGGGGGGGGGGGGGGGGGGGGGGGGGGGGGGGGGGGGGGGGGGGGGGGGGGGGGGGGGGGGGGGGGGGGGGGGGGGGGGGGGGGGGGGGGGGGGGGGGGGGGGGGGGGGGGGGGGGGGGGGGGGGGGGGGGGGGGGGGGGGGGGGGGGGGGGGGGGGGGGGGGGGGGGGGGGGGGGGGGGGGGGGGGGGGGGGGACTAGGTTTGTCGTCCGAATAGGTAGCCGTCGTCGCGTGTCGAGGCATGCCCTCGCGATCCGTAGATCGATCTGTTATGACCTGCTCTACTGTCCAGGTCCTGCCGAAGGTCATGTGTGTAACCCCGAGCTATTTTATCTTTGTTTTTACGTTCAGGTGGGGCGGGCTGCTGTTCGGCTTGAGTTGCCGCTTTATCCCGACCACGTGGTGGTCGGCCAGCCGTATTGCGTGAGGGAGGTACGGGCTTCGGTGCCTCCTCATCGAACTGAGGTAGCAGTTTGCGCTTCGGGTAACTCTTGGTTGGGAGCTTGAGGCCGTATTCTTCGGCTGCCAGGACGTCAGCCCATCTGTCGTTGAGCAGATCTTGGTCAGCTTGAAGCTGCTGCTGCTTATTTTTTAGGCTCCTTGCAGTGGCTATTAGCTGTCGCTTGAAGCGCTCCTGCTCGAGAGGTTCCTCACGCATGATGAAATCCTCGTTGCCGAGGCTTACCTCGTCTTCGGAGAGCAGAAGATAATTATCGTCCTCCGAGTCGTCATGCATGGCCTGTTCATCGGGCTAACTTGCCCGTTTTCCCATTCCCCCTGTTCGGAGGTTGCCTCAACGGGGTCTTCATTATCTTCGGCCTCGTCCGGAGTATTATTTTCTCCGGTGCCGGCATTGATGTCTTTTGAACTTCGTTACTTAGAGCGGCGTTGATGACGCCGGCGTTTGGGCTGTGTCCCAAGAGGTTTATCCTCAACTGGATCTTCTTTGTCATTGTCGTTAGCTTCTTTAGGTGTATCCACCATGTACACATTGTATAAAGAAGTGGCCGTCCAGCGTCCATTAAAAGGCGGGTTTTGGCCCTGCTCCTCATCGGCATCGTCGTCCATACCGTCGATGTCTTCGGAGCCGTAATCAAGCATGTCGGTTAAGTCCTCGGCAGTGGCTATGAAGTGGGTGGCGGGTGGGAAGCGAAATTCTCCATCATCAGCCTCCAGTTCGAACCGGACATAATTCGGCTGTGAGTCTCCCGCCAAGGACAGATTCTTTAATGAGTTTAGCACATCGCCGAAAGGCGAGTGTCGGAAGATGTCTGCGGCGCTGAATATGAAGATCGATAACTGATCAAGCTCGGCGTCCGCGGACGCACATGGTTCGGAACTCGTGGCCAGAAATGAGTCCGGGGTTCCGGTGACACAGATATCACGTGAGGTTAAGTCTGTGTGCAGCTCCAACGCCGTGGGATCTGTGGCCTCCGTGGCGGGGTTGAGCTTCCCGTCCTCGGATGGAGCGATCTGCTCCGGATCTAAGGCCAGAGCAGTTATAGGAGCTATCTCCTGGATGTGGTCCGATGACAGATTTAAGTCATGTTCATCGAGGTGACAGGGAGCGGCCGCCGCGGTCTCGAATCCGTCGAAGATCAAGTCTCCACGGATGTCCGCGACATAGTTCAAGCTTCCAAATCT
>JAAAWM010009077.1:0-19381 GCA_036873465.1 Thinopyrum obtusiflorum
CTCCAATATTTCTTATATATTCCACAAAAAATCTCTGTGAAGTTTCAGCCCATTTGGAGTTGTGCAGAATAGGTGGCCTGACGTAGCTTTTTGACGTCCAGATTTCCAGCTGCCGGAATTCTCCCTCTTGGTGTGTACCTTACAAATTATGAGAGAAAAGGCATTAGAATTACTCCAAAAGGCATTATTATGGATAAAAACATTATAAATAAAAGTAAGAAAACATGATGCAAAATGGACGTATCAACTCCCGCAAGCTTAGTGTTGGGGAACATAGTAATTTCAAAAAAATTCCTGCGCACACACAAGATCATAGTGATGCATAGCAACGAGACGGGATAGTGTTGTCCATGTACCCTCGTAGACCGAAAGCGGAAGCGTTATGACAACGCTGTTGATGTAGTCGTACGTCTACACGATCCGACCAATCCTAGTACCGAAAGTACGGCACCTCCGCTATCTGCACACGTTCGGCTCGGTGACGTCCCACGAACTCTCGATCCAAATGAGTGTCGAGGGAGAGCTTCGTCAACACGACGGCGTGATGATGAAGCTACCGGCGCAGGGCTTCGCCTAAGCACTATGACGATATGATTGAGGTGGATTATGGTGGAGGGGGGCACCGCACACGGCTAAGAGATCAATGATCAACTTGTGTGTTCTAGGGTGCCCCCTGCCCCCGTATATAAAGGAGCAAGGGGGGAGGCCGGCCGGCCCTTGGGGCGCGCCAAGGAGGGGAGGAGTCCTCCTCCTAGTAGGAGTAGGACTCCTCCTTTCCTAGTGCAACTAGGAGGAGGAAGGGGGAAGGAAGGAGAGGGAGAGAGTGAGGAAAGAGGGGGCACCGCCCCCCCTCCTTGTCCAATTCGGACTCCCAAGGGGGGGGGCAGCCCTATGGCCCCTCCTCTCTCTCTCACAAGGCCCATGTTGGCCCATTAGTTCCCCCGGGGGTTTCGATAACCCCCCGGCACTCCGATAATTATCCGGTGACCCCCAGAACTCATCCGGTGTCCGAATAAAGTCATCCAATATATCAATCTTTATGTCTCGACCATTTCGAGACTCCTCGTCATGTCCGTGATCACATCCGGGACTCCGAACTATCTTCGGTACATCAAAACACATAAACTCATAATACCGATCATCACCGAACGTTAATCGTGCGGACCCTACGGGTTCAAGAACTATGTAGACATGACTGAGACACGTCTCCGGTCAATAACCAATAGCGGAACCTGGATGTTCATATTGGCTCCCACATATTCTACGAAGATCTTTATCGGTCAAACCGCATAACAACATACGTTGTTCCCTTTGTCATCGGTATGTTACTTGCCCGAGATTCGATCGTCGGTATCTCAATACCTAGTTCAATCTCGTTACCGGCAAGTCTCTTTACTCATTCCGTAATGCATCATCCCACAACTAACTTATTAGTCACATTGCTTGCAAGGCTTATAGTGATGTGCATTACCAAGAGGGCCCAGAGATACCTCTCCGACAATCGGGGTGACAAATCCTAATCTCGATCTATGGCAACTCAACAAGTACCATCAGTGTCACCTGTAGAGCACCTTTATAATCACCCAGTTACGTTGTGATGTTTGGTAGCACACTAAGTGTTCCTCCGGTATTCGGGAGTTGCATAATCTCATAGTCATAGGAACATGTATAAGTCATGAAGAAAGCAATAGCAACATACTAAACGATCAAGTGCTAAGCTAACGGAAAGGGTCAAGTCAATCACATCATTCTCTAATGATGTGATCCCGTTAATCAAATGAGGGGGGGGGGGGGGGGGGGGGGGGGGGGGGGGGGGGGGGGGGGGGGGGGGGGGGGGGGGGGGGGGGGGGGGGGGGGGGGGGGGGGGGGGGGGGGGGGGGGGGGGGGGGGGGGGGGGGGGGGGGGGGGGGGGGGGGGGGGGGGGGGGGGGGGGGGGGGGGGGGGGGGGGGGGGGGGGGGGGGGGGGGGGGGGGGGGGGGGGGGGGGGGGGGGGGGGGGGGGGGGGGGGGGGGGGGGGGGGGGGGGGGGGGGGGGGGGGGGGGGGGGGGGGGGGGGGGGGGGGGGGGGGGGGGGGGGGGGGGGGGGGGGGGGGGGGGGGGGGGGGCCATGGAGCCTTGGTGCTGATCATGTTTTGCTCGTGGAAGAGGCTTAGTCAACAGGTCTGCAACATTTAGATCCGTATGTATTTTGCAAATCTCTATGTCTCCCTCCTTGACTTGATCGCGGATGGAGTTGAAGTGTCTCTTGATGTGTTTGGTTCTCTTGTGAAATCTGGATGCCTTTGCTAAGGCAATTGCTCTAGTATTGTCACAAAAGATTTTCATTGGACCCAACGCACTAGGTATTACACCTAGGTCGGATATGAACTCCTCCATCCAGACACCTACATTTGCTGCTTCCGAAGTAGCTATGTACTCCGCTTCACACGTAGATCCCGCCACGACGCTGTGCTTTGAACTGCACCAACTGATAGATCCACCATTTAATATAAATACGTATCCGGTTTGTGGCTTAGAGTCATCCGGATCAGTGTCAAAGCTATCATTGACGTAACCATTTACGACGAGCTCTTTTCACCTCCATAAATGAGAAACATATCCTTAGTCCTTTTCAGGTATTTCAGGATGTTCGTGACCGCTGTCCAATGATCCACTCCTGGATTACTTTGGTACCTCCCTGCTAAACTTATAGCAAGGCACACATCAGGTCTGGTACACAGCATTGCATACATGATAGAACCTATAGCTGAGGCATAGGGAATGACTTTCATTTTCTCTCTATCTTCTGCAGTGGTCGGGCATTGAGTCTGACTCAACTTCACACCTTGTAACACAAGCAAGAACCCTTTCTTTGACTGATCCATTTTGAACTTCTTCAAAACTTTATCAAGGTATGTGCTTTGTGAAAGTCCAATTAAGCATCTTGATCTATCTCTATAGATCTTGATGACCAATATATAAGCAGCTTCACCGAGGTCTTTCATTGAAAAATTCTTATTCAAGTATATTTTTATGCTATCCAGAAATTCTATATCATTTCCAATCAACAATATGTCATCCACATATAATATTAGGAATGCTACAGAGCTCCCACTCACTTTATTGTAAATACAGGCTTCTCCAAAAGTTTGTATAAAACCATATGCTTTGATCACACTACCAAAGCGTATATTCCAACTCTGAGAGGCTTGCACCAATCTATAAATGGATCGTTGGAGCTTGCACACTTTGTTAGCACCTTTAGGATCGACAAAACCTTCTGGTTGCATAATATACAACTCTTCTTTAAGAAATCCATTAAGGAATGCAGTTTTATTTGCCAAATTTCATAATCATAAAATGCGGCAATTGCTAACATGATTCGGATAGACTTAAGCATCGCTAAGGGTGAGAAGGTCTCATCGTAGTCAATTCCTTGAACTTGTCAAAAACCTTTCGCAACAAGTCGAGCTTTGTAGACAGTAACATTACCATCAACGTCAGTCTTCTTCTTGAAGATCCATTTATTCTCTATGGTTTGTCGATCATCGGGCTAGTCAACCAAAGTCCATACTTTGTTCTCATACATGGATCCCATCTCAGATTTCATGGCCTCAAGCCATTTCGTGGAATTTGGGCTCATCATCGCTTCCTCACAGTTCGTAGGTTCGTCATGGTCTAGTAACATGACTTCCAGAACAGGATTACTGTACCACTCTGGTGCGGAACGTACTCTGGTTGACCTACGAGGTTCAGTAGTAACTTGATCTGAAGTTTCATGATCATCATCATTAACTTCCTCACTAATTGGTGTAGGCATCACTGGAACTGATTTCTGTGATGAACTACTCTCCAATTCGAGAGAAGGTACAACTACCTCATCAAGTTCTACTTTCCTCCCACTCACTTCTTTTGAGAGAAACTCCTTCTCTAGAAAGGATCCATTCTTAGCAACAAATATCTTGCCTTCGGATTTGTGATAGAAGGTGTACCCAACAGTTTCCTTTGGGTATCCTATGAAGACGAAATTCTCCGATTTGGGTTCGAGCTTATCAAGCTGAAGCTTTTTCACATAAGCATCGCAACCCCAAACTTTAAGAAACGACAACTTAGGTTTCTTGCCAAACCATAGTTCATATGGTGTCGTCTCAACGGATTTAGATGGTGCCCTATTTAACATGAATGCAGCCGTCTCTAAAGCATAACCCCAAAACGATAGTGGTAAATCGGTAAGAGACATCATAGATCGCACCATATCTAATAAAGTACGGTTATGACGTTCGGACACACCATTACGCTGTGGTGTTCTAGGTGGCGTGAGTTGCAAAACTATTCCACATTGTTTCAAATGAAGACCAAACTCATAACTCAAATATTCGCCTCCACGATCAGATCGTAGAAACTTTATTTTCTTGTTACGATGATTTCCACTTGACTCTGAAATTCTTTGAACTTTTCAAATGTTTCAGACTTATGTTTCATTAAGTAGATATACCCATATTTGCTCAAATCATCTGTGAAGGTCAAAAAATAACGATACCCGCCGCGAGCCTCAATACTCATCGGACCGCATACATTAGTATGTATTATTTCCAGTAAGTCAGTGGTTCGCTCCATTGTTCCGGAGAACGGAGTCTTAGTCATCTTGCCCATGAGACATGGTTCGCAAGTATCAAGTGATTCATAATCAAGTGATTCCAAAAGCCCATCTTCATGGAGTTTCTTCATGCGCTTTACACCAATATGACCTAAACGGCAGTGCCACAAATAAGTTGCACTATCATTATTAACTTGGCATCTTTTGGCTTCAATATTATGAATATGTGTATCACTACGATCGAGATTCAATAAAAATAGACCACTCATCAAGGGTGCATGACCATAAAAGATATTACTCATATAAATAGAACAACCATTATTCTCTGATTTAAATGAATAACCCTCTCGCATCAAACAAGATCCAGATATAATGTTCATGCTCAACGCTGGCACCAAATAACAATTATTCAGGTCTAAAACTAATCCCGAAGGTAGATGTAGAGGTAGCGTGCCGACGGTGATCACATCGACCTCGGAACCATTTCCGACGCGCATCGTCACCTCGTCCTTAGCCATTCTTCGTTTAATCCGTAGCCCATGTTTCGAGTTGCAAATATGAGCAATAGAACCAGTATCAAATACCCGGGCGCTATTACGAGCATGAGTAAGGTACACATCAATAACATGTATATCAAATATACCTTTCACTTTACCATCCTTCTTATCCGCTAAATACTTGGGGCAGTTCCTGAAGGAAATATGCCCGAGAGGCAATAATATTTATATTTCCCTATATCATGATAAATGTTTATTATTCATGCTAGAATTGTATTAACCGGAAACGGGGGGGGGGGGGGGGGGGGGGGGGGGGGGGGGGGGGGGGGGGGGGGGGGGGGGGGGGGGGGGGGGGGGGGGGGGGGGGGGGGGGGGGGGGGGGGGGGGGGGGGGGGGGGGGGGGGGGGGGGGGGGGGGGGGGGGGGGGGGGGGGGGGGGGGGGGGGGGGGGGGGGGGGGGGGGGGGGGGGGGGGGGGGGGGGGGGGGGGGGGGGGGGGGGGGGGGGGGGGGGGGGGGGGGGGGGGGGGGGGGGGGGGGGGGGGGGGGGGGGGGGGGGGGGGGGGGGGGGGGGGGGGGGGGGGGGGGGGGGGGGGGGGGGGGGGGGGGGGGGGGGGGGGGGGGGGGGGGGGGGGGGGGGGGGGGGGGGGGGGGGGGGGGGGGGGGGGGGGGGGGGGGGGGGGGGGGGGGGGGGGGGGTAGAATATGTGGGAGCCAATATGAACATCCAGGTTCCGCTATTGGTTATTGACTGGAGATGTGTCTTGGTCATGTCTACATAGTTCTCGAACCCGTATGGTCCGCACGCTTAACGTTCGGTGATGATCGATATTATGAGTTTATGTGTTTTGATGTACCGAAGATAGTTCGGAGTCACGGATGTGATCACGGACATGACGAGGAGTCTCGAAATGGTCAAGACATCAAGATTGATATATTGGATGACTATATTCAGACACCGGATAAGTTCCGGGGGTCACCGGATAATTATCGGAGTGCCGGGGGGTTATCGGAACCCCCGTGGGGACTAATGGGCCAACATGGGCCTTGTGAGAGATAGCGGAGGGGGCCATAGGGCTGGCCGCGCCCCCCTTGAGGAGTCCGAATTGGACAAGGAGGGGGGCGGCGCCCCCTCTTTCCCTCCCTCTATCCCTCTCCTTCCTTCCCCCTTCCTCCTCCTAGTTGGACTAGAAAAGGGGGAGTCCTACTCCTACTAGGAGGAGGACTCCTCCCCTCCTTGGGACGCCCCAAGGGCCGGCCGGCCTCCCCCCTTGCTCCTTTATATACGGGGGCAGGGGGGCGCCCTAGGACACAAAAACAGACATTGTCTTAGCCGTGTGCGGTGTCCCCCTCCACCATAATCCAGCTCGGTCATATCGTTGCAGTGCTTAGGAGAAGCCCTGCGCCGGTAGCTTCATCATCACCGTCATCACGCCGTTGTGCTGACGAAGCTCTCCCTCGACACTCAGCTGGATCGAGAGATCGTGGGACATCACCGAGCCGAACATGTGCAGATCGCGGAGGTGCCGTAATTTCGGTACTATGATCAGTCGGATCGTGAAGGCGTACGACTACATGAACCGCGTTGTCATAACGCTTCTGCTTACGGTCTACGAGGGTACGTGGACTAGGGGGGGGGGGGGGGGGGGGGGGGGGGGGGGGGGGGGGGGGGGGGGGGGGGGGGGGGGGGGGGGGGGGGGGGGGGGGGGGGGGGGGGGGGGGGGGGGGGGGGGGGGGGGGGGGGGGGGGGGGGGGGGGGGGGGGGGGGGGGGGGGGGGGGGGGGGGGGGGGGGGGGGGGGGGGGGGGGGGGGGGGGGGGGGGGGGGGGGGGGGGGGGGGGGGGGGGGGGGGGGGGGGGGGGGGGGGGGGGGGGGGGGGGGGGGGGGGGGGGGGGGGGGGGGGGGGGGGGGGGGGGGGGGGGGGGGGGGGGGGGGGGGGGGGGGGGGGGGGGGGGGGGGGGGGGGGGGGGGGGGGGGGGGGGGGGGGGGGGGGGGGGGGGGGGGGGGGGGGGGGGGGGGGGGGGGGGGGGGGGGGGGGGGGGGGGGGGGGGGGGGGGGGGGGGGGGGGGGGGGGGGGGGGGGGGGGGGGGGGGGGGGGGGGGGGGGGGGGGGGGGGGGGGGGGGGGGGGGGGGGGGGGGGGGGGGGGGGGGGGGGGGGGGGGGGGGGGGGGGGGGGGGGGGGGGGGGGGGGGGGGGGGGGGGGGGGGGGGGGGGGGGGGGGGGGGGGGGGGGGGGGGGGGGGGGGGGGGGGGGGGGGGGGGGGGGGGGGGGGGGGGGGGGGGGGGGGGGGGGGGGGGGGGGGGGGGGGGGGGGGGGGGGGGGGGGGGGGGGGGGGGGGGGGGGGGGGGGGGGGGGGGGGGGGGGGGGGGGGGGGGGGGGGGGGGGGGGGGGGGGGGGGGGGGGGGGGGGGGGGGGGGGGGGGGGGGGGGGGGGGGGGGGGGGGGGGGGGGGGGGGGGGGGGGGGGGGGGGGGGGGGGGGGGGGGGGGGGGGGGGGGGGGGGGGGGGGGGGGGGGGGGGGGGGGGGGGGGGGGGGGGGGGGGGGGGGGGGGGGGGGGGGGGGGGGGGGGGGGGGGGGGGGGGGGGGGGGGGGGGGGGGGGGGGGGGGGGGGGGGGGGGGGGGGGGGGGGGGGGGGGGGGGGGGGGGGGGGGGGGGGGGGGGGGGGGGGGGGGGGGGGGGGGGGGGGGGGGGGGGGGGGGGGGGGGGGGGGGGGGGGGGGGGGGGGGGGGGGGGGGGGGGGGGGGGGGGGGGGGGGGGGGGGGGGGGGGGGGGGGGGGGGGGGGGGGGGGGGGGGGGGGGGGGGGGGGGGGGGGGGGGGGGGGGGGGGGGGGGGGGGGGGGGGGGGGGGGGGGGGGGGGGGGGGGGGGGGGGGGGGGGGGGGGGGGGGGGGGGGGGGGGGGGGGGGGGGGGGGGGGGGGGGGGGGGGGGGGGGGGGGGGGGGGGGGGGGGGGGGGGGGGGGGGGGGGGGGGGGGGGGGGGGGGGGGGGGGGGGGGGGGGGGGGGGGGGGGGGGGGGGGGGGGGGGGGGGGGGGGGGGGGGGGGGGGGGGGGGGGGGGGGGGGGGGGGGGGGGGGGGGGGGGGGGGGGGGGGGGGGGGGGGGGGGGGGGGGGGGGGGGGGGGGGGGGGGGGGGGGGGGGGGGGGGGGGGGGGGGGGGGGGGGGGGGGGGGGGGGGGGGGGGGGGGGGGGGGGGGGGGGGGGGGGGGGGGGGGGGGGGGGGGGGGGGGGGGGGGGGGGGGGGGGGGGGGGGGGGGGGGGGGGGGGGGGGGGGGGGGGGGGGGGGGGGGGGGGGGGGGGGGGGGGGGGGGGGGGGGGGGGGGGGGGGGGGGGGGGGGGGGGGGGGGGGGGGGGGGGGGGGGGGGGGGGGGGGGGGGGGGGGGGGGGGGGGGGGGGGGGGGGGGGGGGGGGGGGGGGGGGGGGGGGGGGGGGGGGGGGGGGGGGGGGGGGGGGGGGGGGGGGGGGGGGGGGGGGGGGGGGGGGGGGGGGGGGGGGGGGGGGGGGGGGGGGGGGGGGGGGGGGGGGGGGGGGGGGGGGGGGGGGGGGGGGGGGGGGGGGGGGGGGGGGGGGGGGGGGGGGGGGGGGGGGGGGGGGGGGGGGGGGGGGGGGGGGGGGGGGGGGGGGGGGGGGGGGGGGGGGGGGGGGGGGGGGGGGGGGGGGGGGGGGGGGGGGGGGGGGGGGGGGGGGGGGGGGGGGGGGGGGGGGGGGGCTTGGCTTGACCTTGCGGTTGTAGTAGCGGCGCAGGCCTTGCTGGTAGATGGCAGACCGGCTGAGGGCCAACAGCCGGCCTTCTTCCAGTAGGTCGATGCCGTCTTCTCTTGCTTCTTTGGCTTCCTCCTCCGTGTACATGGTGATCCGAGGCGAGTCGAACTCGACGTCTGTTGGGATGACGGCCTCGGCACCGTACACAAGGAAGAATGGAGTGAAGCCGGTTGACTTGTTGGGTGTAGTGCGCTTTGTCTGGGTGAGCATGGCTACAGTGGGCCGCCTCGGGGGCTATCACTGTAGCCTCACCCCGTCTTGTCTGCTTAATGGGGCTCCTGCTTCGAGGACGGGAGTGGCCGGCTTCTGGAGGCCGACTATACTCTTGGCCGACTAGGAAGAGCCGGGCCGCCTTCACGCCTCTCTCTGACTGAAGGGGCCCGCAGTCCTTGGGCCGTTCAGGAGTGGGTCGCGGATGACGTCGTAGCTGGCGTGGCTACAGTGCCGGGCCGCACGGGAGACACCCCCCCCCCGTACGGCCTCCTGTAGCCATGTCCGCCTCGGGCTTAGGGGGTCGTGGGCCGCACTGTGGCCATGCCCCGTCAAGTCGTCGTTATGTAGGAGTGGTTGTGATCTTGGCCGACTTCTTGGAGTCGGCATCCTTCTTGGCCGGCTTCTTGGAGTCGGTGAGGCTGGGTCGCCTTCCGGGAGTCGGCTTTAGTGCTAGCCGGCCGGGGAAGGCAGCCCAAACGCTTGGAGTGCTTGAAGGCCCAAAGGCCTGATAAATTTTCTGAAGAGCCAGGGGTAGTCGGTTAGGCTACCCGTGGTCGTTTACCCTGACAGTAGTCCCCGAAGCTGATTGGGCTTCGAGGTGGAGTGGGGTTCGAGAAGCTCAGTCAGCTTCCTATCGTGACAAGCCGGCAGCTGGGAGCCGGCCCTGGTGCAGGCGCGCCGCCTTTAGTCGAATTCTTCTGGACTCGGGGGGCGGGAACCCGCGGGCTCATGCACCGGGCCGCGGGCCGGCCTCGGGCCATGGCGTGCCACGTGGCCGGAAAGCCTGCCAGCCCACGCGCGTGACGGGACGTCACCGCAGGGAGGGGGCCCGCCACGTCTGCGCCCCGGCTCAGGCGCGGATCCTTTGTATCCCGAAACCGCCCGCACGTTCCGTGCGGCAGTTTCGGCTCGCACTTATGCGTAATAAACGCGAGACGTGGGGGGAGTGGGCGCAGTTAATCCCACGTCTCCCCCCACGTCCGGCCTCTTCGGCTGCGTGAGGCTATAAGTAGGGGGAGGTGGAGGGCAGCAGACCCTCGCACGCTCCTCCTACTCCCTTCGTCTTCTCGCCTTGCTCGTTCTTGCGACAGCGCCTCGCCGCCGCGCTCTTCCTTCGCACGCTCCTCCGCCGCCGTGCCAGCCTCCGCTATGCCTCCCCACGTAGAGCAGCTTGGCGGGGATTGGGACGGCTCCATCATCCAAACGACCACATCGACTTCCTCCGCGACACCCGGCGTCTGCCCAGCGCGGATAAAGTGGAGGTCCGCCTCGCGCCGGAGAAGGAAATCAGGCCGGCGCCGCGGGATGGCGAGCGGGTGGTCTTCCGCTCGCACTTCCTGCGCGGCTTCGGCCTGCCAGTGAGCACCTTCTTCCGCTCCTGGCTGGACTTCTATCAGCTTCAGCCGCATCACCTCACCCCCAACGCGGTGGTGCTGCTGTCGGCCTTCGTCACCCTGTGCGAGGGCTACCTCGGCGTCCTCCCCACCCTCGAGCTCTGGGGGGAGTTCTTCCAGTCGAAGCTGGGTACGCGCAGCAAGGGCGTGCCAGCCCACACTGGCGCCTTCATCGCGTCGCGGAGATCGGGCGCCGACAACCCCTTCCTCGTCATCACGCTGATCCAATCGGTGAAGAAGTGGCAGAAGTCATACTTCTACGTGCGGAACATCGCTCCAGGGGGCGACTACATCAACCTGCCGGCTTACGTAGCCGGCCCACCGGCGGGGAGGCTGCCCCAGTGGTCCTTTCGGGCGGTGACGCTGTCGCAGGGAGGAAATGCCGCCATCGCCCGTTTGCGGGTGATGGTCCAGTCGGAGGGCCTGACGGGGCCCGACCTCCTGGCCGCGTTCGTCACGCGCCGGGTCCTCCCGCTCCAGTGCCGGCCTCATCTGATCTGTCAGATGAGCGGCCAGCTCGATCCGAGCCGGATGTGCACCAAGGAGATGCTACAGCTCGACGCCGCCGACATGGTGAACTACCTCGCCAACTGCCAGCTTTCCGACGACTGGCAATTCGGCAAGGAGCCATACAGCCGCGCCAATCCTCCGCCTATGGTACGCTCCCCTTCTCTTTTTCTCTTTCTCTCTCTCTCTCAGCTTGTCGCCGAGTTCCTCTGGGCCGACTCTAACTTAGTCGGCTCGCTCTTTTTGACAGAATCCTCTGCTTCGGCCGGCCAGCGGAGCGGACGTGGAGCGCCGCTTCGTCCCCGACCGGACCGAGCACGACCAGGAGGACCCCGACCTGGGGGCGGTCCATATGGAGGACGCCGCCGAGCCGGCTGGCGGCCAAGCCGGCGGCGAAGCAGGCGACTCTGGGTTCACCGCTACCTTCGAGGACTGGCCGGACGAAGACGAAGCCGAAGCCGTCCCGTATCGCCAGCCGGCGTCTGGCCGCGGCGCGGGCTCCTCCGGCGCGCAGCCTGCTCGGGGTAGAGGCCAGAAACGTCGCGCCACCCAGGGCATGTTCGGCAGCCGGACGAAGAAGCCTAGGGGTGGGGCGGCGGCCACCAGGCGGGAAGAGGCGGCCGCGAAGGCGGCTCGCTTCCGCAAAGTGGTGAAGCGGCCGCAGACGGTGTCGGCGTAAGTTCTCTCTTTCTTCGTACTGTCCTTCTTTCTTTCCTTTGGTGGTTCTTGAGTCTTCGTCTTCTTTTTCAACGGTCAGGGCTCCGCTATCACTTGAGCGGGCGGACGCCGGCTCCGTCATCGAGTCGCCAGCGGGCTCTGGGAGCACCACCCGCCGCGTAGATCCCCGCGCCGCCCTCCTGGAGGCGACAGAAAGGAACGCGCGGGAGGCGCGGGAGGAGCAGGAAGCGCGGGAGGCGGAGGCACGGAGGGCAGCTGCCGCCCAGGCGGCTCGGGAGGAGGAAGCGGCAAAGGCGCTCGCCGAGGCCGCAGCCAAGGCCCAGGCAGAGGCCGAGGCCGAAGCGGCAGCAGGGGAGGCCTTGATGGTCACCCCCCTGCGCACCATGGCGCCCGGGGACGCGGATCCCTCGCCGGGGGGAGCCAGCGGTTCCCAGCCGGGGCTGGGAGGAAGCGGCGACGACGTCGTCATCTTGGGGGAGGCGCCGGGGCCGACTCCTCCAATTAGGACGACCCAAGGCCGCCAGCCTGAGCCTGCGCCCGCACAGTCGGCGGGTGGCGAGTCGGCCGCGGGGGCTGAGGTGGCGGTCCGGGTTCCACCAAGCCGGCGTGCGGGGAAGGCCGCGGCTGAACCGCAGAAGGCTGCGTCAGAGCCACAGCCGGCCATGGGCTCCATCTCGTCCGCTCGATACGCGGAGGCGGCCAGCGCTACCTCGGGGTGGACGCCGGGCGGAGGGTCGGCCGTGGTGAACGTCGACGCGCAAGACGTCCAGACCCGGCTGCAGAGCCAAGCCACGGCGCTGAGGCAGTTTACCGACGAATTCCTCGCCACGCGGGCAGCCATCCGGGTTAGTATTCTCATCTTGCTCTTTTTGAACTTGATTTCTCTCGTGGGGGCGCGTCAGCGCACCCACTGGGTGTAGTCCCCGAGTTCCGAGTCGGCTGCTGAGCAGGCGGCTTGGAACTTCTTGGAGATTTTTGTTTTTGCTGCTTTTGTTCTCACGTCGGTCTTCTGTCCGTCTTGCAGGACTACCACAATCTCCGAGCGGCCGCCTTCAACTCCCAGGCTCAGGAGCTGACTCAGAAGACCGCCGATCTCACTGAAAGCCGAGGTATGTGACTTGATTTTCATCTCATGTGGGGGCGCGTCAGCGCACCCACTGGGTGTAGTCCCCGAGATTCGGGCCGACTGCTGAGCAGTCGGCTCGGATCTTCCTTGATGATTTCTCATTCTTCTTCTTCTTCTTCTATCTCTGCAGCGGCCAACGCCAGTCTGAGGGCACAGCTGGGGGAGTCCCAGACTGCTCTTCGTGCCAAGGACGCGGAGCTCGCCGCCTTGGTGCAGGAGCGCGACCGCCTGGTCAAGAAGCTGGCCGACCAGGAGGAAGGCCACAAGGCTGCGCTGAAAGCTGCGGAGGATCGCGAGGCCGCCCTTCAGGCCGAGTTCGAGACGGAGGCGGCCGGCTGGGCGGAGGTCAAGCAGACTCTGGTCTCTGGCTATGGCCAGATTGAGGACCTGGTTGACGGTAGGTCATCTACCCCTTCGTCCTTTCTTGCCATCTGCCATTTGACTTGTTTTTCTGATTTTGGTGTTTTTCTTTCCTTTCCTTCTTCGCGCAGAGTACTTCCCCGGCTATTCCACTGCCGCCAACCAGGCCGTCGAAGCCCGTCGCCAGGCGAAGAGGCAAGCCGGCTTCGAGATCTCGCCAACCGCCGGCCGCTCGCTGGAGGAGCAGCTCCTGGCGATCCAGGCTCGTATCCAGCCGGCTCACAGGCTGCTCCGCCGGCTTCAGCGTGCCGGGTCGGCGGTCTTGGCCGTCCTTTGGCCCGGCCAGGTAGTCCCGCGCACTCCCAGTTGGACCGCCGACTGGCTGGAGGTGGCCGTCGGCCGCTTCGAGGCTTGGAAGGCGTCTGCGGCTCGCTCCGGCGCCAGGCGGGCGCTGGAGTTCGTCAAGGCCTGGTATCCCGGCTTGAACCTGGACCGGCTGTCGACCTGGCGGCAGCAAGCCGACACGGAGCTGGAGCCGGCGCGGCCGGCCATCATTCGGCGAGCTTCGGCGATCGCCGACTATACCGACACCAACGTCTTCGCCCCCGAGGTGGACGATAATGGAGTCGCCCAGCCGGAAGATTGGTTCGGGCTGGACCCGGCGCATGGCGAGGACTCGGCGGAGGAGATCGACTCCAGCGACGAGGGCGAGGAGGAGGAGGAGGAGGAGGGTGAAGACGCCGAGCCGGCTGGTGGAGAAGCCGGCCAGCCTGACCGCGCCTCCAGCACTACGTCGCGTGCGAGTGCGTCTCCTGCCGCGGGAGGTGGTCAAGCCGGGACCAACTAGGCGGCCACTCCTTCAGCCGGCGAGCTGCCTTCACCGACCAGCTCGGCCTCCAAGTCGCGCCTTAGTCTTCTTTCTTTTGTTTTCCTGTCTTGTTGCTTTGAACAATGTTTGGTTAAGTCTACACAATTCCACCCACTGGGTGTATTGAAAACTCAAGTCTGTTGCCAGCCTTTAGGCGGCTTTATGTATATAAGTTATGCAATCGATTTTTCCTTTATACTTTCGCTTTTTGTCCTTCTGCTTTTTTCCTTTGCCGCCCTCCCTTGGTTGCCGCCTCCCTAGTCAAACAGTTGCTCTGCAATCTGTAGCCGGGGAGTGCCTGGCCGATTGGGGAGGGGGAAGTACTTTTAGCTCTACTGGACTTAAGCTAAGTTTTTTAGGAAGCCGGCCAGCCGGCTACTGTGACAGCCGGCAGGCGTATATGGAGGCCGTCTCTTTGCTATATAGGTTAGTTGTTCCTTAGCCGTTTTTCGTGTGGGCGTCCTTTCTGTCTTTCCTCTTGCTAGTCGGACAGTCAGTTCTTTGAGCTGCGACTTTCAACAAGGGAGGACTTGGGAGCCAGCACACTACTTTGCTGACTTCGGGAAGAACTTAGAATATAGCTCAAGGCGGCCAGTCCCCGGGCCGATTAGTCGGACCCGGTGCCGGACAAGAGTTCAGAATGTAATAATACATTCATGGATATGACACTCGTCATTCATAGATAAATAAAAGGCAGTCCCCGAGTACTGTTCGGGGGGCCTGTTGGTTTGTAACTTAATACAAAAGGGGTAGCGTGATACATACTGCTTTTCAGCTGTAAAATCGTCTTAGGAGGTTTGCGTTCCATGGTCGCTCCGACTCCTGGCCGGAGTCGTCTCTCTTGCATGCTCTTGGCTTTTGCGCGTCGATCAAGTAGTAGGAGTCGTTGCCGAGTGCCTGGGGGGGGGGGGGGGGGGGGGGGGGGGGGGGGGGGGGGGGGGGGGGGGGGGGGGGGGGGGGGGGGGGGGGGGGGGGGGGGGGGGGGGGGGGGGGGGGGGGGGGGGGGGGGGGGGGGGGGGGGGGGGGGGGGGGGGGGGGGGGGGGGGGGGGGGGGGGGGGGGGGGGGGGGGGGGGGGGGGGGGGGGGGGGGGGGGGGGGGGGGGGGGGGGGGGGGGGGGGGGGGGGGGGGGGGGGGGGGGGGGGGGGGGGGGGGGGGGGGGGGGGGGGGGGGGGGGGGGGGGGGGGGGGGGGGGGGGGGGGGGGGGGGGGGGGGGGGGGGGGGGGGGGGGGGGGGGGGGGGGGGGGGGGGGGGGGGGGGGGGGGGGGGGGGGGGGGGGGGGGGGGGGGGGGGGGGGGGGGGGGGGGGGGGGGGGGGGGGGGGGGGGGGGGGGGGGGGGGGGGGGGGGGGGGGGGGGGGGGGGGGGGGGGGGGGGGGGGGGGGGGGGGTCTCCCGTGCGGCTCGGCACTGTAGCCATGCCAGCCTCGACGTCATCCACGACCGACTCCTGTACGGCCCGCAGGCGCCGGGCCCCTTCCGCCAGAGAGAGGCGCGGAGGCGGCCCGGCCTCCCCCAGTCGGCCAAGGGCGTAGCCGGCCCCCAGGAGCCGGCTACCCCCTTCCTCGAAGCAGGAGCCCCATTAAGGAGACAAGACGAGGTAAGGCTACAGTGAGAGCCCCGGAGGCGGCCCACTGTAGCCACGCTTACCTCGACAAAGCCCTCGTCATCAGAGGCGAGGCTACAGTAAGCAACCGCCGACAAGACCCTAGGCGGTGGGGCCGGCCTGTCGACCAAGAAGCCGGCAGCCGGCGGGACCCAGCAGCCGGCGGGACCCAGCAGCCGGCGGAGAAGCCGGCGAGCGTAGACACTGACGGCTGGGACCAGAGCCCAGCCGGATTACCATTGTACCCCCGGGGGGTAGGCCTATATAAACCCCCCGGAGCACCCATGCAAAGGATTGGCTTCGAAGCATAGCACACACACCATAGATAGAGAGAAGCAAGAGCTAGCCTTGTTCTTCTTCTCCCTTGATCCCAAACAGCTCTAGGAGCGATTGTAGCTACTCTTTCTTTGATCTAGTGATCATGCGGAGACCCCGCAGAGCAGGACTAGGGGTGTTATCTCCTCGAAGAGCCCCGAACCTGGGTAAGATCCGCCGGCGTGCATGTCTTCACCTCATCCCGTTTCCAGGCACTGGCGACGTCTTATTGGCTCCCACAATGATAAGCCATCCCTTGGCATATGTCGCACCAACCACCCGGGGGGGGGGGGGGGGGGGGGGGGGGGGGGGGGGGGGGGGGGGGGGGGGGGGGGGGGGGGGGGGGGGGGGGGGGGGGGGGGGGGGGGGGGGGGGGGGGGGGGGGGGGGGGGGGGGGGGGGGGGGGGGGGGGGGGGGGGGGGGGGGGGGGGGGGGGGGGGGGGGGGGGGGGGGGGGGGGGGGGGGGGGGGGGGGGGGGGGGGGGGGGGGGGGGGGGGGGGGGGGGGGGGGGGGGGGGGGGGGGGGGGGGGGGGGGGGGGGGGGGGGGGGGGGGGGGGGGGGGGGGGGGGGGGGGGGGGGGGGGGGGGGGGGGGGGGGGGGGGGGGGGGGGGGGGGGGGGGGGGGGGGGGGGGGGGGGGGGGGGGGGGGGGGGGGGGGGGGGGGGGGGGGGGGGGGGGGGGGGGGGGGGGGGGGGGGGGGGGGGGGGGGGGGGGGGGGGGGGGGGGGGGGGGGGGGGGGGGGGGGGGGGGGGGGGGGGGGGGGGGGGGGGGGGGGGGGGGGGGGGGGGGGGGGGGGGGGGGGGGGGGGGGGGGGGGGGGGGGGGGGGGGGGGGGGGGGGGGGGGGGGGGGGGGGGGGGGGGGGGGGGGGGGGGGGGGGGGGGGGGGGGGGGGGGGGGGGGGGGGGGGGGGGGGGGGGGGGGGGGGGGGGGGGGGGGGGGGGGGGGGGGGGGGGGGGGGGGGGGGGGGGGGGGGGGGGGGGGGGGGGGGGGGGGGGGGGGGGGGGGGGGGGGGGGGGGGGGGGGGGGGGGGGGGGGGGGGGGGGGGGGGGGGGGGGGGGGGGGGGGGGGGGGGGGGGGGGGGGGGGGGGGGGGGGGGGGGGGGGGGGGGGGGGGGGGGGGGGGGGGGGGGGGGGGGGGGGGGGGGGGGGGGGGGGGGGGGGGGGGGGGGGGGGGGGGGGGGGGGGGGGGGGGGGGGGGGGGGGGGGGGGGGGGGGGGGGGGGGGGGGGGGGGGGGGGGGGGGGGGGGGGGGGGGGGGGGGGGGGGGGGGGGGGGGGGGGGGGGGGGGGGGGGGGGGGGGGGGGGGGGGGGGGGGGGGGGGGGGGGGGGGGGGGGGGGGGGGGGGGGGGGGGGGGGGGGGGGGGGGGGGGGGGGGGGGGGGGGGGGGGGGGGGGGGGGGGGGGGGGGGGGGGGGGTGCCGTTCTGCAGCCGCGTCGATCAGCTGCTGGATCCGTCTTGTCATGTAGGGGAGCTCATCGGCTCCCAGCCCATTGAGCTCCTCTGCAGCCGCCTGAGCGGCTCGCAGATTCTCGAGCGGGGTGGCGTAGACGGGGCGATCTGCGCCCAGCATGCTGGCAACGGCTGCGCCGCGCTTCTGGACGAAGCCGGCTCGGCTCGGGCCGCTAGGCGGCGGCGTCCCGAAGGCGGCGCGGTCGACTTCGCGCTGGTGGGCCTCGGTGAGGCGTCTCATCGAGGCTATCTTCTTGCTCTCCGTGATGAGGGCAAGACGGCGTGCCTCCAGGGTCTCGGCGTCGGCGTCGGCCGGGAGGGGGATGGAGAGGTCGTGCATCGCTGCTTGCTGAGCGTCGCGGGCGCTCCCGCCCGAGTTGGAGACGTGGCTGATGACCAGCACTTCGGTGACAGCGCTGCTGCCGCTGTCAGCTCGAGGGAGGGGGTCATCGAAGACCACCACGTCGGAGGGGTAGGCGTCGAGCGACGCGGTGTCGGAGTCGATGAGCATCGGGTCGGTGGAGCCGACAGACTCCATGTCCGCAGCAGGCTCGCTGGAGACGTGAAGTTGGTCGAGGAGGCTGGGGGGGGGGGGGGGGGGGGGGGGGGGGGGGGGGGGGGGGGGGGGGGGGGGGGGGGGGGGGGGGGGGGGGGGGGGGGGGGGGGGGGGGGGGGGGGGGGGGGGGGGGGGGGGGGGGGGGGGGGGGGGGGGGGGGGGGGGGGGGGGGGGGGGGGGGGGGGGGGGGGGGGGGGGGGGGGGGGGGGGGGGGGGGGGGGGGGGGGGGGGGGGGGGGGGGGGGGGGGGGGGGGGGGGGGGGGGGGGGGGGGGGGGGGGGGGGGGGGGGGGGGGGGGGGGGGGGGGGGGGGGGGGGGGGGGGGGGGGGGGGGGGGGGGGGGGGGGGGGGGGGGGGGGGGGGGGGGGGGGGGGGGGGGGGGGGGGGGGGGGGGGCCCTCAGCTAGGTCTTGCACTCCTCTAGCTCTTGAGACAAATGGGTATTCTTCTCTACAAGAACCTGTGCATACAATGATCCTTATATAGCAGCAGCGAGGGATGGAGAAATCGCTACAGCTGGGTAATAGTAGCGTGTTCTTAAAAAGCGCTACTGATATCATCAACAGTAGTAGCGCGGGTAAGGGCCGTGCTACTACTATGAGTTAGCTGTAGCGCCTTATTAGTAGCACGGCCACCCACGCTGCTGCTAGCCTCAAAACCCGCACTACTACTAGGGTTTTCCCTAGTAGTGACCATTTGTTACTTCTTGGAGAGTGGTGTCTCCTAGATTGGCTAGGTGTCACTTGGGAGCCTCCGACAAGATTGTGGAGTTGAACCAAGGAGTTTGTAAGGGCAAGGAGATCGCCTACTTCGTGAAGATCTACCGCTAGTGAGGCAAGTCCTTCGTGGGCGACGGCCATGGTGGGATAGACAAGGTTGCTTCTTCATGCACCCTTCATGGGTGGAGCCCTCTGTGGACTCGCGCAACCGTTACCCTTCGTGGGTTGAAGTCTCCATCAACGTGGATGTACGATAGCACCACCTATCAGAACCACGACAAAAACATCAGTGTCTCCAATTGCGTTTGAATCCTCCAAACCCTTCCCTTTACTTTCTTGCAAGTTGCATGCTTTAATTTCCGCTGCTCATATACTCTTTGCATGCTTGCTTGAATTGTGTGATGATTGCTTGACTTGTCCAAAGATAGCTAAAATCTGCCAAACTCTAAAATTGGGAAAAGGTTAAGTTTTTAATTGGTCAAGTAGTCTAATCACCCCCGGGGGGGGGGGGGGGGGGGGGGGGGGAGAGCTCGACTCCGTACTCTAGGGGCTGTGGACCACGCCGAATCGTACCACCGGATATACAACATTGTTTATGGTGTACGGCGCAGAAGCAGTACTACCCTGCAACATAATCCATGACTCACCTCGCGTGCGCATGTACGAAGAGAAGGAAGCCGAGCTAGACCGGCAGGACAACTTAGACGCCCTGGAGGAGGAGCGCGACGTCGCAAAAGCCCGTTCCGCATTCTATCAGCAGCAGGCTCGAAGGTATCAA
>JAAAWM010009078.1:0-19382 GCA_036873465.1 Thinopyrum obtusiflorum
TTAACCAACTTTAACTCCAGACTTTTTGTGCATTCAATATGCGCCATTCAAAGACACATCATCAATTTTCAACCTTTTCTGATTTTATTTGCTATTTTTCTTGCATTTAATGATTTTTTGAGCTAAATGACCCTAAAATAGAAAATCACTATGAACTCTGAAAAGGTTGAAACTTGGCATGGTATCATAATTTCACCCACATAGCATGTGCTAAAGAGTTGAGAGGGTTATGGCAAAACTGAATGCACTTCACGTGCAAACTTGACAAGCTCTTTCCAAATATCGGGGTTTCGGACGAAAACTCATCTATTACAAAGGGATTTATTTTTTTAACTTAATTTAACGCCAGACTATTTGTGCATTCAATATGCACAATTCAAAGCCACATCATCAATTTTCAACCCTTTCCAGACTTCATTTGCTATTTTTTCATGCATTTAATGATTTTTTGAGCTAGATCACCTTGAAATTTAAAAGCACTACGAATAAACTCGGAAGAGGTTGAAACTTGACATGGCATCATAAGGGGGGGGGGGGGGGGGGGGGGGGGGGGGGGGGGGGGGGGGGGGGGGGGGGGGGGGGGGGGGGGGGGGGGGGGGGGGGGGGGGGGGGGGGGGGGGGGGGGGGGGGGGGGGGGGGGGGGGGGGGGGGGGGGGGGGGGGGGGGGGGGGGGGGGGGGGGGGGGGGGGGGGGGGGGGGGGGGGGGGGGGGGGGGGGGGGGGGGGGGGGGGGGGGGGGGGGGGGGGGGGGGGGGGGGGGGGGGGGGGGGGGGGGGGGGGGGGGGGGGGGGGGGGGGGGGGGGGGGGGGGGGGGGGGGGGGGGGGGGGGGGGGGGGGGGGGGGGGGGGGGGGGGGGGGGCACATCAACTTTCAACCCTTTTCTGACTTCATTTGCTATTTTTCATGCATTTACTGATTTTTGTGCTAAATGACCCTGAAGTTGAAAAGCACTATAAATAACTCTGAAAAGGTTGAAAGCTGGCATGGTATCATAATTTCACCCACTTAGAATGTGCCAAAACATTGAGAGCGTTACAGCTAGAACTGGATGCATTTAGTGTACAAAATGGACAATCTCTTTCAAAGTATCAGTGTTTCGCACGAAAACTCATCTATTACAAAGGGATTTCAGTTTTTTTTAACTTATTTTAACTCCAGATTTTTGTGCGTTTAATATGCACCATTCAAAGCCATATCCCCAATTTTCAACCCTTTTCGGACTTCATTTGCTATTTTTCATGCATTTAATGATTTTTTAGCTAAATGACCCTGAAATTGAAAAGCACTACAAATGAACTCTGAAAAGGTTGAAACTTGGCATGGTATCATAATTACAGCCACATAGCATGTGCTAAAAACTTGATAGGGTTACGAAAAAAACTGGATGCACTTTGTGTACAAACTGGACAATCTCTTTCAAAGTATTAGGGTTTCGGACGAAAACTCACGTATAACAAAGAGATTTCATTTTTTAACTTATTTTAACTCCAGACCTATTATGCGTTTAATATGCACCATTCAAAGCCACATCATCATATTTCAACCCTTTTCTGAATTCATTTCCTTTTTCCATGGATTTAATGATTGTTTTGAGCTAAATGACCCTGAAATTGAAAAGCACTACAAATGAGCTCTGAAAAGGTTGAAACTTGGCATGGTATCATAATTTCACCCACATAGCATGTGCTAAAAAGTTGAGACGGTTACGGAAAAATCTGAATGCACTTCGTGTATAAACTGGACAATCTCTTTCAAAGTATAACGGTTTCGGACAAAAAACTCATCTATAACAAAGCGATTTCATTTTTAACTTATTCTACCTCCTGACTTTTTGTGCGTTCAATATGCACCATTCAAAGCCACATCATCATATTTCAACCCTTTTCCGAATTCATTTCCTTTTTTCATGGATTTAACTCCTGACTTTTTGTGCTTTCAATATGCACCATTCAAAGCCACATCATCACATTTCAACCCTTTTCTGAATTCAGTTCCTTTTTTCATGGATTTAATGATTGTTTTGAGCTAAATGACCCTGAAATTGAAAAGCACTACAAATGAGCTATGAAAAGGTTGAAACTTGGCATGGTATCATAATTTCACCCACATAGCATGTGCTAAATAGTTGAGAGGGTTACGGAAAAATCTAGATGCACTTCGTGTACAAATTGGACAATCTCTTTCAAAGTATCTCGGTTTCAGACGAAAACTCATCTATTACAAAGGGATTTCATTTTTTTAACTTATTTTAACTCCAAACATTCTGTGCGTTCAATATGCACCATTCAAAGCCACATCATCAATTTTCAACCCTTTTCTGACTTCATTTGCTATATTTCATTCATTTAATGATTTTTTTAGCTAAATGACCCTGAAATTGAAAAGCACTACAAATGAACTCTGAAAAGGTTGAAACTTGTAATGATATCATAATTTTATCCACATAGCATGTGCTAAAAACTTGATAGGGTTACAAAAAATTGGATGCACTTCCTGTATAAACTGGACAATCTCTTTCAAAGTTTAAGGGTTTTGGACGAAAACTCATCTAGTACAAAGGGATTTCATTTTTTAACTTATTTTAACTCCAGGCCTATTATGTGTTTAATATGAACCATTCAAAGCCACATCATCATATTTCAACCCTTTTCTGAATTCATTTCCTTTTTTCATGGATTTAATGATTGTTTTGAGCTAAATGACCCTGAAATTTAAAAGCACTATAAATAAACTCTGAGAAGGTTGAAACTTGGCATGGTATCATAATTTCAGCCACATAGCATGTGCTAAAAACTTGATAGGGTTACGAAAAAAACTGGATGCACTTTGTGTACAAACTGGACAATCTCTTTCAAAGTATTAGGGTTGCGGACGAAAACTCATGTATAACAAAGGGATTTCATTTTTTAACTTATTTTAACTCCAAACCTATTATGCGTTTAATATGCACCATTCAAAGCCACATCATCATATTTCAACCCTTTTCTGAATTCATTTCCTTTTTTCATGGATTTTGTGATTGTTTTGAGCTAAATGACCCAAAAATTGAAAAGCACTACAAATGAGCTCTAAAAAGGTTGAAACTTGGCATGTTATCATAATTTCACCCACATAGCATGTGCTAAAAAGTTGAGATGGTTACGGCAAAAACTAGATACACTTCATGTATAAACTGGACAATCTCTTTAAAAGTATCACGGTTTCGAACGTAAACTCATCTATTAAAAAGGGATTTCATTTCTTTAATCAATTTTAACTCCAGACTTTTTGTGCATTCAATATGCGCCATGGGGGGGGGGGGGGGGGGGGGGGGGGGGGGGGGGGGGGGGGGGGGGGGGGGGGGGGGGGGGGGGGGGGGGGGGGGGGGGGGGGGGGGGGGGGGGGGGGGGGGGGGGGGGGGGGGGGGGGGGGGGGGGGGGGGGGGGGGGGGGGGGGGGGGGGGGGGGGGGGGGGGGGGGGGGGGGGGGGGGGGGGGGGGGGGGGGGGGGGGGGGGGGGGGGGGGGGGGGGGGGGGGGGGGGGGGGGGGGGGGGGGGGGGGGGGGGGGGGGGGGGGGGGGGGGGGGGGGGGGGGGGGGGGGGGGGGGGGGGGGGGGGGGGGGGGGGGGGGGGGGGGGGGGGGGGGGGGGGGGGGGGGGGGGGGGGGGGGGGGGGGGGGGGGGGGGGGGGGGGGGGGGGGGGGGGGGGGGGGGGGGGGGGGGGGGGGGGGGGGGGGGGGGGGGGGGGGGGGGGGGGGGGGGGGGGGGGGGGGGGGGGGGGGGGGGGGGGGGGGGGGGGGGGGGGGGGGGGGGGGGGGGGGGGGGGGGGGGGGGGGGGGGGGGGGGGGGGGGGGGGGGGGGGGGGGGGGGGGGGGGGGGGGGGGGGGGGGGGGGGGGGGGGGGGGGGGGGGGGGGGGGGGGGGGGGGGGGGGGGGGGGGGGGGGGGGGGGGGGGGGGGGGGGGGGGGGGGGGGGGGGGGGGGGGGGGGGGGGGGGGGGGGGGGGGGGGGGGGGGGGGGGGGGGGGGGGGGGGGGGGGGGGGGGGGGGGGGGGGGGGGGGGGGGGGGGGGGGGGGGGGGGGGGGGGGGGGGGGGGGGGGGGGGGGGGGGGGGGGGGGGGGGGGGGGGGGGGGGGGGGGGGGGGGGGGGGGGGGGGGGGGGGGGGGGGGGGGGGGGGGGGGGGGGGGGGGGGGGGGGGGGGGGGGGGGGGGGGGGGGGGGGGGGGGGGGGGGGGGGGGGGGGGGGGGGGGGGGGGGGGGGGGGGGGGGGGGGGGGGGGGGGGGGGGGGGGGGGGGGGGGGGGGGGGGGGGGGGGGGGGGGGGGGGGGGGGGGGGGGGGGGGGGGGGGGGGGGGGGGGGGGGGGGGGGGGGGGGGGGGGGGGGGGGGGGGGGGGGGGGGGGGGGGGGGGGGGGGGGGGGGGGGGGGGGGGGGGGGGGGGGGGGGGGGGGGGGGGGGGGGGGGGGGGGGGGGGGGGGGGGGGGGGGGGGGGGGGGGGGGGGGGGGGGGGGGGGGGGGGGGGGGGGGGGGGGGGGGGGGGGGGGGGGGGGGGGGGGGGGGGGGGGGGGGGGGGGGGGGGGGGGGGGGGGGGGGGGGGGGGGGGGGGGGGGGGGGGGGGGGGGGGGGGGGGGGGGGGGGGGGGGGGGGGGGGGGGGGGGGGGGGGGGGGGGGGGGGGGGGGGGGGGGGGGGGGGGGGGGGGGGGGGGGGGGGGGGGGGGGGGGGGGGGGGGGGGGGGGGGGGGGGGGGGGGGGGGGGGGGGGGGGGGGGGGGGGGGGGGGGGGGGGGGGGGGGGGGGGGGGGGGGGGGGGGGGGGGGGGGGGGGGGGGGGGGGGGGGGGGGGGGGGGGGGGGGGGGGGGGGGGGGGGGGGGGGGGGGGGGGGGGGGGGGGGGGGGGGGGGGGGGGGGGGGGGGGGGGGGGGGGGGGGGGGGGGGGGGGGGGGGGGGGGGGGGGGGGGGGGGGGGGGGGGGGGGGGGGGGGGGGGGGGGGGGGGGGGGGGGGGGGGGGGGGGGGGGGGGGGGGGGGGGGGGGGGGGGGGGGGGGGGGGGGGGGGGGGGGGGGGGGGGGGGGGGGGGGGGGGGGGGGGGGGGGGGGGGGGGGGGGGGGGGGGGGGGGGGGGGGGGGGGGGGGGGGGGGGGGGGGGGGGGGGGGGGGGGGGGGGGGGGGGGGGGGGGGGGGGGGGGGGGGGGGGGGGGGGGGGGGGGGGGGGGGGGGGGGGGGGGGGGGGGGGGGGGGGGGGGGGGGGGGGGGGGGGGGGGGGGGGGGGGGGGGGGGGGGGGGGGGGGGGGGGGGGGGGGGGGGGGGGGGGGGGGGGGGGGGGGGGGGGGGGGGGGGGGGGGGGGGGGGGGGGGGGGGGGGGGGGGGGGGGGGGGGGGGGGGGGGGGGGGGGGGGGGGGGGGGGGGGGGGGGGGGGGGGGGGGGGGGGGGGGGGGGGGGGGGGGGGGGGGGGGGGGGGGGGGGGGGGGGGGGGGGGGGGGGGGGGGGGGGGGGGGGGGGGGGGGGGGGGGGGGGGGGGGGGGGGGGGGGGGGGGGGGGGGGGGGGGGGGGGGGGGGGGGGGGGGGGGGGGGGGGGGGGGGGGGGGGGGGGGGGGGGGGGGGGGGGGGGGGGGGGGGGGGGGGGGGGGGGGGGGGGGGGGGGGGGGGGGGGGGGGGGGGGGGGGGGGGGGGGGGGGGGGGGGGGGGGGGGGGGGGGGGGGGGGGGGGGGGGGGGGGGGGGGGGGGGGGGGGGGGGGGGGGGGGGGGGGGGGGGGGGGGGGGGGGGGGGGGGGGGGGGGGGGGGGGGGGGGGGGGGGGGGGGGGGGGGGGGGGGGGGGGGGGGGGGGGGGGGGGGGGGGGGGGGGGGGGGGGGGGGGGGGGGGGGGGGGGGGGGGGGGGGGGGGGGGGGGGGGGGGGGGGGGGGGGGGGGGGGGGGGGGGGGGGGGGGGGGGGGGGGGGGGGGGGGGGGGGGGGGGGGGGGGGGGGGGGGGGGGGGGGGGGGGGGGGGGGGGGGGGGGGGGGGGGGGGGGGGGGGGGGGGGGGGGGGGGGGGGGGGGGGGGGGGGGGGGGGGGGGGGGGGGGGGGGGGGGGGGGGGGGGGGGGGGGGGGGGGGGGGGGGGGGGGGGGGGGGGGGGGGGGGGGGGGGGGGGGGGGGGGGGGGGGGGGGGGGGGGGGGGGGGGGGGGGGGGGGGGGGGGGGGGGGGGGGGGGGGGGGGGGGGGGGGGGGGGGGGGGGGGGGGGGGGGGGGGGGGGGGGGGGGGGGGGGGGGGGGGGGGGGGGGGGGGGGGGGGGGGGGGGGGGGGGGGGGGGGGGGGGGGGGGGGGGGGGGGGGGGGGGGGGGGGGGGGGGGGGGGGGGGGGGGGGGGGGGGGGGGGGGGGGGGGGGGGGGGGGGGGGGGGGGGGGGGGGGGGGGGGGGGGGGGGGGGGGGGGGGGGGGGGGGGGGGGGGGGGGGGGGGGGGGGGGGGGGGGGGGGGGGGGGGGGGGGGGGGGGGGGGGGGGGGGGGGGGGGGGGGGGGGGGGGGGGGGGGGGGGGGGGGGGGGGGGGGGGGGGGGGGGGGGGGGGGGGGGCTCAATTGTAGTGCTTTTCTATTTCAGGGTCATTTAGCTAAAAAACATTAAATCCATGACAAATAGCAAATGAAGTCAGAAAAGGGTTGAAAATTGATAATGTGGCTTTGAATGGTGCGTATTGAACGCACAAAAAGTCTGGAGTTAAAATAAGTTATAAAATGAAATCCCTTTGTAATAGATGAGTTTTCGTCCGAAACCGTGATACTTCGAAAGAGATTATCCAGTTTGTACAGGAAGTGCATCCAGTTTTTGTCGTAACCCTCTCAACTGTTGAGCACATGCTATGTGGGTGAAATTATGATACCATACCAACTTTCAACCTTTTTAGAGCTCATTTTTAGTGCTTTTCTATTTCATGGTCATTTAGCTAAAAAAATCATTAAATGCATGAAAAATAGCAAATGAAGTCAGAAAAGGGTTGAAAATTGATGATGTGGCTTTGAATGGTGCATATTAAACGCACACAATGTCTGGAGTTAAAATAAGTAAAAAAATGGAATTCCTTTGTAATAGATGAGTTTTCGTCTAAAACTGTGATACTTTGAAAGTGATTGTCCAGTTTGAACACGAAGTGCCTCCAGTTTTTGCTGTAACCCTCTCAACTTCTTAGCACATGCTATGTGGGTGAAATTATGATACCATGCCAAGTTTCAACCTTTTTAGAGCTCTTTTGAAGTGCTTTTCTATTTCAGGGTCATTTAGCTCAAAAAAATCATTAAATGCATGAAAAATAGCTAATGAAGTCAGAAAGGGGTTGGAAATTGATGATGCGGCTTTGAATGGTGCATATTGAACACATAAAAAGTCTGGAGCTAATATAAGTTAAAAGATGAAATCCCTTTGTAATAAATGAGTTTTCGTCCGAAACCCTTACACTTTGAAACAGATTGTCAAGTTTCTACACGAAGTGCATCCAGTTCTTGCCGTAACCCACTCAACTTCTTAGCACATGCTATGTGGGTGAAATTATGATACCATGCCAAGTTTAAGCCTTTTCAGAGTTCATTTGTAGTGCTTTTCAGTTTCACTGTCATTTAGGTCAAAAAAATCATTAAATGCATGAAAAATAGAGAAAGAAGTCAGAAAAGGGTTGAAAATTGATGATGTGGTTGGAATTGTGCATATTGAATGCACAAAAGGTATGGAGTTAAAATAAGTTAAAAAAATGAAATCCCTTTGTAATAGATGAGTTTTCGTCTGAAACGATGATACTTTGGAAGAGATTGTCCAGTTTGTACATGGAGTGCATCCAGTTTTTGTCGTAACCCACTCAACTGTCTAGCACATGCTATGTGGGTGAAATTATGATAACATGCCAAGTTTCAACCTTTTCAGAATTCATTTGTAGTGCTTTTCAATATCTGGGTCATTTAGCTCAAAAAAATCATTAAATGCATGAAAAATAGCAAATGAAGTCAGAAAAGGGTTGAAAATTGATGATGTGGCTTTGAATTGTATATTTTTAAACGCACAAAAAGTCTGGAGTTAAAATAAGTAAAAAAATGAAATCCCTTTGTAATAGATGAGTTTTCATCCGAAACCATGATACTTTGAAAGAGATTGTCCAGTTTGTACACGACATGCATCCAGTTTTTCCCGTAACCCTCTCAACTTCTTAGCACATGCTATGTGGGTGAAATTATGATACCATGCAAAGTTTCAACCTTTTTAGAGCTCATTTGTAGTTTTTTCTATTTTAGGGTCATTTAGCTCAAAAAATCATTAAATGCATGACAAATAGCAAATGCAGTCAGAAAAGGGTTGAAAATTGATGATGTGGCTTTGAATGGTGAGAAAAAGTATGGGGTTAAAAAAGTTAAAAAATGAAATATGTTTGTAATACATGAGTTTTGGTCCGAAACCCTTATAGTTTGAAAGAGATTGTAAAGTTTGTACACGAAGTGCATCCAGTTTTTGCCTTAACCCTCTCAACTTCTTAGTACATGCTATGTGGGTGAAAATATGATACCATGCCAAGTTTCAGCCTTTTCAGAGTTCATTTGAAGTGCTTTTCAATTTCAGTGTCATTTAGCTCAAAAATTCATTAAATGCATGAAAAATTATAAATGAAGTCAGAAAAGGGTTGAAAATTGATGATGTGGCTTTGAATTGTGCATATTGAACGCACAAAAGGTATGGAGTTAAAATAAGTTAAAAAATAAAATCCCTTTGTAATAGATGAGTTTTCGTCTGAAACAGTGATACTTTCAAAGGGATTGTCTACTTTGTATAGGAAGTGGATCCAGTTTTTGTCGTAACCCTCTCAACTGTTTAGCACATGCTATGTGGGTGAAATTGTGATACCATGACAAGTTTCAACCTTTTTAGAGCTCATTTGTAGTGCTTTTCAATATCGGGGTCATTTAGCTCAAAAAATTTCATTAAATGCATGAAAAATAACAAATGAAGTCAAAAAAGGGTTGAAAATTGATGATGTGGCTTTGAACGGTGCATATTGAACGCACAAAAGGTATGGAGTTAAAATAAGTTAAAAAATGGAATCCCTTTGTAATAGATGAGTTTTCGTCCGAAACCCTGATACTTTGAAAGAGATTGTCCAGTTTGTACACGAAGTGCGTCTAGTTTTTGCCGTCACCGTCTCAACTTCTTAGCACGTGCTATGTGGGTGAAATTATGATACCCTGCCAATTTCAACCTTTTTAGAGCTCGGGGGGGGGGGGGGGGGGGGGGGGGGGGGGGGGGGGGGGGGGGGGGGGGGGGGGGGGGGGGGGGGGGGGGGGGGGGGGGGGGGGGGGGGGGGGGGGGGGGGGGGGGGGGGGGGGGGGGGGGGGGGGGGGGGGGGGGGGGGGGGGGGGGGGGGGGGGGGGGGGGGGGGGGGGGGGGGGGGGGGGGGGGGGGGGGGGGGGGGGGGGGGGGGGGGGGGGGGGGGGGGGGGGGGGGGGGGGGGGGGGGGGGGGGGGGGGGGGGGGGGGGGGGGGGGGGGGGGGGGGGGGGGGGGGGGGGGGGGGGGGGGGGGGGGGGGGGGGGGGGGGGGGGGGGGGGGGGGGGGGGGGGGGGGGGGGGGGGGGGGGGGGGGGGGGGGGGGGGGGGGGGGGGGGGGGGGGGGGGGGGGGGGGGGGGGGGGGGGGGGGGGGGGGGGGGGGGGGGGGGGGGGGGGGGGGGGGGGGGGGGGGGGGGGGGGGGGGGGGGGGGGGGGGGGGGGGGGGGGGGGGGGGGGGGGGGGGGGGGGGGGGGGGGGGGGGGGGGGGGGGGGGGGGGGGGGGGGGGGGGGGGGGGGGGGGGGGGGGGGGGGGGGGGGGGGGGGGGGGGGGGGGGGGGGGGGGGGGGGGGGGGGGGGGGGGGGGGGGGGGGGGGGGGGGGGGGGGGGGGGGGGGGGGGGGGGGGGGGGGGGGGGGGGGGGGGGGGGGGGGGGGGGGGGGGGGGGGGGGGGGGGGGGGGGGGGGGGGGGGGGGGGGGGGGGGGGGGGGGGGGGGGGGGGGGGGGGGGGGGGGGGGGGGGGGGGGGGGGGGGGGGGGGGGGGGGGGGGGGGGGGGGGGGGGGGGGGGGGGGGGGGGGGGGGGGGGGGGGGGGGGGGGGGGGGGGGGGGGGGGGGGGGGGGGGGGGGGGGGGGGGGGGGGGGGGGGGGGGGGGGGGGGGGGGGGGGGGGGGGGGGGGGGGGGGGGGGGGGGGGGGGGGGGGGGGGGGGGGGGGGGGGGGGGGGGGGGGGGGGGGGGGGGGGGGGGGGGGGGGGGGGGGGGGGGGGGGGGGGGGGGGGGGGGGGGGGGGGGGGGGGGGGGGGGGGGGGGGGGGGGGGGGGGGGGGGGGGGGGGGGGGGGGGGGGGGGGGGGGGGGGGGGGGGGGGGGGGGGGGGGGGGGGGGGGGGGGGGGGGGGGGGGGGGGGGGGGGGGGGGGGGGGGGGGGGGGGGGGGGGGGGGGGGGGGGGGGGGGGGGGGGGGGGGGGGGGGGGGGGGGGGGGGGGGGGGGGGGGGGGGGGGGGGGGGGGGGGGGGGGGGGGGGGGGGGGGGGGGGGGGGGGGGGGGGGGGGGGGGGGGGGGGGGGGGGGGGGGGGGGGGGGGGGGGGGGGGGGGGGGGGGGGGGGGGGGGGGGGGGGGGGGGGGGGGGGGGGGGGGGGGGGGGGGGGGGGGGGGGGGGGGGGGGGGGGGGGGGGGGGGGGGGGGGGGGGGGGGGGGGGGGGGGGGGGGGGGGGGGGGGGGGGGGGGGGGGGGGGGGGGGGGGGGGGGGGGGGGGGGGGGGGGGGGGGGGGGGGGGGGGGGGGGGGGGGGGGGGGGGGGGGGGGGGGGGGGGGGGGGGGGGGGGGGGGGGGGGGGGGGGGGGGGGGGGGGGGGGGGGGGGGGGGGGGGGGGGGGGGGGGGGGGGGGGGGGGGGGGGGGGGGGGGGGGGGGGGGGGGGGGGGGGGGGGGGGGGGGGGGGGGGGGGGGGGGGGGGGGGGGGGGGGGGGGGGGGGGGGGGGGGGGGGGGGGGGGGGGGGGGGGGGGGGGGGGGGGGGGGGGGGGGGGGGGGGGGGGGGGGGGGGGGGGGGGGGGGGGGGGGGGGGGGGGGGGGGGGGGGGGGGGGGGGGGGGGGGGGGGGGGGGGGGGGGGGGGGGGGGGGGGGGGGGGGGGGGGGGGGGGGGGGGGGGGGGGGGGGGGGGGGGGGGGGGGGGGGGGGGGGGGGGGGGGGGGGGGGGGGGGGGGGGGGGGGGGGGGGGGGGGGGGGGGGGGGGGGGGGGGGGGGGGGGGGGGGGGGGGGGGGGGGGGGGGGGGGGGGGGGGGGGGGGGGGGGGGGGGGGGGGGGGGGGGGGGGGGGGGGGGGGGGGGGGGGGGGGGGGGGGGGGGGGGGGGGGGGGGGGGGGGGGGGGGGGGGGGGGGGGGGGGGGGGGGGGGGGGGGGGGGGGGGGGGGGGGGGGGGGGGGGGGGGGGGGGGGGGGGGGGGGGGGGGGGGGGGGGGGGGGGGGGGGGGGGGGGGGGGGGGGGGGGGGGGGGGGGGAATGAAATCCCTTTGTAATAGATGAGTTTTCGTCCGAAACCCTGATACTTTGATAGATTGTCCAGTTTGTACACGAAGTGCATCCTGTTTTTGCCGTAACCCTCTCAACTGTTTAGCACATGCTATGTGGGTGAAATTATGATACCCTGCCAAGTTTCAACCTTTTCAGAGTTCATTTGTAGTGCTTTTCAATATCGGGGTCATTTAGCTCAAAAAAATCATTAAATGCATGAAAAATAACAAATGAAGTCAGAAAAGGGTTGAAAATTGATGATGTGGCTTTGAATGGTGCATATTGAACACACAAAAAGTCTGGGGTTAAAATAAGTAAAAAAATGAAATCCCTTTGTAATAGATGAGTTTTCGTCCGAAACCGTGATACTTTGAAAGAGATTGTCCAGTCTGTACACGAAGTGCATCTAGTTTCTGCGGTAACCCTCTCAACTTCTTAGCACATGCTATGTGGGTGAAATTATGATACCATGCAAAGTTTCAACCTTTTTAGAGCTCATTTGTAGTTTTTTTCTATTTTAGGGTCATTTAGCTCAAAACAAATCATTAAATGCATGACAAATAGAAAATGAAGTCCGAAATGGGTTGAAAATTTATGATGTGGCTTTGAATGGTCATATTGAACGCAGAAAAATCTGGAGTTAAAATAAGTTAAAAAATGAAATCCATTTGTAATACATGAGTTTTCGTCCGAAACCCTTATAGTTTGAAGTAGATTGTAAAGTTTGTGCACGAAGTGCATCCAGCGTTTGCCGTAACCCTCTCAACTTCTTAGTACATGCTATGTGGGTGAAATTATGATACCAAGCCAAGTTTCAGCCTTTTCAGAGCTCATTTGCAGTGCTTTCCAATTTCAGGGTCATTTAGCTCAAAAAATAATTAAATGCATGAAAAATAGGAAATGAAGTCAGAAAAGGGTTCAAAATTGATGATGTGGCTTTGAATTGTGCATCTTGAATGCACAAAAGGTATGAAGTTAAAATAAGTTAAAAATAGAATCCCTTTGTAATAGATGAGTTTTCGTCTGAAACGGTGATACTTTGAAAGGGATTGTCCTGTTTGTACAGGAAGTGCATCCAGCTTCTGTCGTAACCCTCTCAACTGTTTAGCGCATGCTATATGGGTGAAATTATGATACCATGCCAAGTTTCAACCTTTTCAGAGTTCATTTGTAGTGCTTTTCAATATCGGGGTCATTTAGCTCAAAAAAATCATTAAATGCATGAAAAATAGCAAATGAAGGCGGGAAAGGGTTGAAAATTGATGAGGTTGCTTTGAATGCTGCATATTGAACGCACAAAAATTCTGGAGTTAAAATAAGTTAAAAAATGAAATCCCTTTGTAATAGATGAGTTTTCGTCTGAAACCCTGATACTTTGAAATAGATTGTCCAGTCTGTACACGAAGTGCATCCTATTTTTGCCGTAACCCTCTCAACTGTTTAGCACATGCTATGTGGGTGAAATTATGATACCATGTCAAGTTTCAACCTTTTCAGAGTTCATTTGTAGTGCTTTTCAATATCGGGCTCATTTAGCTCAAAAAAATTCATTAAATGCATGAAAAATAACAAATGAAGTCAGAAAAGGGTCTAAAATTGATAATGTGGCTTTGAATGGTGCATATTGAACGCACAAAAATTCTAGAGTTAAAATAAGTTAAAAAATGCAATCCCTTTGTAATAGATGAGTTTTCGTCCGAAACCCTGATACTTTGAAATAGATTGTCCAGTTTGTACACGAAGTGCATCCTGTTCTTGCCGTAACCCTCTCAACTGTTTAGGACATGCTATGTGGGTGAAATTATGATACCATGCCAAATTCATCCTTTTCAGAGTTCATTTGTAGTGCTTTTCAATATCGGGGTCATTTAGCTCAAAAAATCATTAAATGCATGAAAAATAGCAAATGAAGTCAGAAAAGGGTTGAAAATTGAAGATGTGGCTTTGAATGGTGCATATTGAACGCACAAAAATTCTGGAGTTAAAATAAGTTAAAAAATGGAATCCCTTTGTAATAGATGAGTTTTCGTCCGAAAACTTGATACTTTGAAAGAGATTGTCCAATTTGTACACGAAGTGCATCCATTTTTTGCCGTAATCCTGTCAACTTCTTAGCACATGCTATGTGGGTGAAATTATGATACCATGCCAAGTTTCAACCTTTTCAGAGTTCGTTTGTAGTGCTTTTTAATTTCAGGGTCATTTAGCTCAAAAAATCATTAAATGCATGAAAAATAGGAAATGAAGTCGGGAAAGGGTTGAAAATTGATGAGGTTGCTTTGAATGCTGCATATTGAACGCACAAAATTTCTGGAGTTAAAATAAGTTAAAAAATGAAATCCCTTTGTAATAGATGAGTTTTCGTCCGAAACCCTGATACTTTGAAATAGATTGTCCAGTTTGTACACGAAGTGCATCCTGTTTTTGCCGTAACCCTCTCAACTGTTTAGCACATGCTATGTGGGTGAAATTATGATACCATGCCAAGTTTCAACCTTTTCATAATTCATTTGTAGTGCTTTTTAATATCGGGGTCATTTAGCTCAAAAAAATCATTAAATGCATGAAAAATAACAAATGAAGTCAGAAAAGGGTTGAAAATTGATGATGTGGCTTTGAATGGTGCATATTGAACACACAAAAAGTATGGGGTTAAAATAAGTAAAAAAATGAAATCCCTTTGTAATAGATGAGTTTTCCTCCGAAACCGTGATACTTTGAAAGAGATTCTCCAGTCTGTACATGAAGTGCATCTAGTTTTTGCCGTAACCCTCTCAACTTTTTAGCACATGCTATGTGGGTGAAATTATGATACCATGCAAAGTTTCAACCTTTATAGCTCATTTGTAGTTTTTTTCTTTTTTAGGGTCATTTAGCTCAAAAAAATCATTAAATGCATGACAAATAGAAAATGGGGGGGGGGGGGGGGGGGGGGGGGGGGGGGGGGGGGGGGGGGGGGGGGGGGGGGGGGGGGGGGGGGGGGGGGGGGGGGGGGGGGGGGGGGGGGGGGGGGGGGGGGGGGGGGGGGGGGGGGGGGGGGGGGGGGGGGGGGGGGGGGGGGGGGGGGGGGGGGGGGGGGGGGGGGGGGGGGGGGGGGGGGGGGGGGGGGGGGGGGGGGGGGGGGGGGGGGGGGGGGGGGGGGGGGGGGGGGGGGGGGGGGGGGGGGGGGGGGGGGGGGGGGGGGGGGGGGGGGGGGGGGGGGGGGGGGGGGGGGGGGGGGGGGGGGGGGGGGGGGGGGGGGGGGGGGGGGGGGGGGGGGGGGGGGGGGGGGGGGGGGGGGGGGGGGGGGGGGGGGGGGGGGGGGGGGGGGGGGGGGGGGGGGGGGGGGGGGGGGGGGGGGGGGGGGGGGGGGGGGGGGGGGGGGGGGGGGGGGGGGGGGGGGGGGGGGGGGGGGGGGGGGGGGGGGGGGGGGGGGGGGGGGGGGGGGGGGGGGGGGGGGGGGGGGGGGGGGGGGGGGGGGGGGGGGGGGGGGGGGGGGGGGGGGGGGGGGGGGGGGGGGGGGGGGGGGGGGGGGGGGGGGGGGGGGGGGGGGGGGGGGGGGGGGGGGGGGGGGGGGGGGGGGGGGGGGGGGGGGGGGGGGGGGGGGGGGGGGGGGGGGGGGGGGGGGGGGGGGGGGGGGGGGGGGGGGGGGGGGGGGGGGGGGGGGGGGGGGGGGGGGGGGGGGGGGGGGGGGGGGGGGGGGGGGGGGGGGGGGGGGGGGGGGGGGGGGGGGGGGGGGGGGGGGGGGGGGGGGGGGGGGGGGGGGGGGGGGGGGGGGGGGGGGGGGGGGGGGGGGGGGGGGGGGGGGGGGGGGGGGGGGGGGGGGGGGGGGGGGGGGGGGGGGGGGGGGGGGGGGGGGGGGGGGGGGGGGGGGGGGGGGGGGGGGGGGGGGGGGGGGGGGGGGGGGGGGGGGGGGGGGGGGGGGGGGGGGGGGGGGGGGGGGGGGGGGGGGGGGGGGGGGGGGGGGGGGGGGGGGGGGGGGGGGGGGGGGGGGGGGGGGGGGGGGGGGGGGGGGGGGGGGGGGGGGGGGGGGGGGGGGGGGGGGGGGGGGGGGGGGGGGGGGGGGGGGGGGGGGGGGGGGGGGGGGGGGGGGGGGGGGGGGGGGGGGGGGGGGGGGGGGGGGGGGGGGGGGGGGGGGGGGGGGGGGGGGGGGGGGGGGGGGGGGGGGGGGGGGGGGGGGGGGGGGGGGGGGGGGGGGGGGGGGGGGGGGGGGGGGGGGGGGGGGGGGGGGGGGGGGGGGGGGGGGGGGGGGGGGGGGGGGGGGGGGGGGGGGGGGGGGGGGGGGGGGGGGGGGGGGGGGGGGGGGGGGGGGGGGGGGGGGGGGGGGGGGGGGGGGGGGGGGGGGGGGGGGGGGGGGGGGGGGGGGGGGGGGGGGGGGGGGGGGGGGGGGGGGGGGGGGGGGGGGGGGGGGGGGGGGGGGGGGGGGGGGGGGGGGGGGGGGGGGGGGGGGGGGGGGGGGGGGGGGGGGGGGGGGGGGGGGGGGGGGGGGGGGGGGGGGGGGGGGGGGGGGGGGGGGGGGGGGGGGGGGGGGGGGGGGGGGGGGGGGGGGGGGGGGGGGGGGGGGGGGGGGGGGGGGGGGGGGGGGGGGGGGGGGGGGGGGGGGGGGGGGGGGGGGGGGGGGGGGGGGGGGGGGGGGGGGGGGGGGGGGGGGGGGGGGGGGGGGGGGGGGGGGGGGGGGGGGGGGGGGGGGGGGGGGGGGGGGGGGGGGGGGGGGGGGGGGGGGGGGGGGGGGGGGGGGGGGGGGGGGGGGGGGGGGGGGGGGGGGGGGGGGGGGGGGGGGGGGGGGGGGGGGGGGGGGGGGGGGGGGGGGGGGGGGGGGGGGGGGGGGGGGGGGGGGGGGGGGGGGGGGGGGGGGGGGGGGGGGGGGGGGGGGGGGGGGGGGGGGGGGGGGGGGGGGGGGGGGGGGGGGGGGGGGGGGGGGGGGGGGGGGGGGGGGGGGGGGGGGGGGGGGGGGGGGGGGGGGGGGGGGGGGGGGGGGGGGGGGGGGGGGGGGGGGGGGGGGGGGGGGGGGGGGGGGGGGGGGGGGGGGGGGGGGGGGGGGGGGGGGGGGGGGGGGGGGGGGGGGGGGGGGGGGGGGGGGGGGGGGGGGGGGGGGGGGGGGGGGGGGGGGGGGGGGGGGGGGGGGGGGGGGGGGGGGGGGGGGGGGGGGGGGGGGGGGGGGGGGGGGGGGGGGGGGGGGGGGGGGGGGGGGGGGGGGGGGGGGGGGGGGGGGGGGGGGGGGGGGGGGGGGGGGGGGGGGGGGGGGGGGGGGGGGGGGGGGGGGGGGGGGGGGGGGGGGGGGGGGGGGGGGGGGGGGGGGGGGGGGGGGGGGGGGGGGGGGGGGGGGGGGGGGGGGGGGGGGGGGGGGGGGGGGGGGGGGGGGGGGGGGGGGGGGGGGGGGGGGGGGGGGGGGGGGGGGGGGGGGGGGGGGGGGGGGGGGGGGGGGGGGGGGGGGGGGGGGGGGGGGGGGGGGGGGGGGGGGGGGGGGGGGGGGGGGGGGGGGGGGGGGGGGGGGGGGGGGGGGGGGGGGGGGGGGGGGGGGGGGGGGGGGGGGGGGGGGGGGGGGGGGGGGGGGGGGGGGGGGGGGGGGGGGGGGGGGGGGGGGGGGGGGGGGGGGGGGGGGGGGGGGGGGGGGGGGGGGGGGGGGGGGGGGGGGGGGGGGGGGGGGGGGGGGGGGGGGGGGGGGGGGGGGGGGGGGGGGGGGGGGGGGGGGGGGGGGGGGGGGGGGGGGGGGGGGGGGGGGGGGGGGGGGGGGGGGGGGGGGGGGGGGGGGGGGGGGGGGGGGGGGGGGGGGGGGGGGGGGGGGGGGGGGGGGGGGGGGGGGGGGGGGGGGGGGGGGGGGGGGGGGGGGGGGGGGGGGGGGGGGGGGGGGGGGGGGGGGGGGGGGGGGGGGGGGGGGGGGGGGGGGGGGGGGGGGGGGGGGGGGGGGGGGGGGGGGGGGGGGGGGGGGGGGGGGGGGGGGGGGGGGGGGGGGGGGGGGGGGGGGGGGGGGGGGGGGGGGGGGGGGGGGGGGGGGGGGGGGGGGGGGGGGGGGGGGGGGGGGGGGGGGGGGGGGGGGGGGGGGGGGGGGGGGGGGGGGGGGGGGGGGGGGGGGGGGGGGGGGGGGGGGGGGGGGGGGGGGGGGGGGGGGGGGGGGGGGGGGGGGGGGGGGGGGGGGGGGGGGGGGGGGGGGGGGGGGGGGGGGGGGGGGGGGGGGGGGGGGGGGGGGGGGGGGGGGGGGGGGGGGGGGGGGGGGGGGGGGGGGGGGGGGGGGGGGGGGGGGGGGGGGGGGGGGGGGGGGGGGGGGGGGGGGGGGGGGGGGGGGGGGGGGGGGGGGGGGGGGGGGGGGGGGGGGGGGGGGGGGGGGGGGGGGGGGGGGGGGGGGGGGGGGGGGGGGGGGGGGGGGGGGGGGGGGGGGGGGGGGGGGGGGGGGGGGGGGGGGGGGGGGGGGGGGGGGGGGGGGGGGGGGGGGGGGGGGGGGGGGGGGGGGGGGGGGGGGGGGGGGGGGGGGGGGGGGGGGGGGGGGGGGGGGGGGGGGGGGGGGGGGGGGGGGGGGGGGGGGGGGGGGGGGGGGGGGGGGGGGGGGGGGGGGGGGGGGGGGGGGGGGGGGGGGGGGGGGGGGGGGGGGGGGGGGGGGGGGGGGGGGGGGGGGGGGGGGGGGGGGGGGGGGGGGGGGGGGGGGGGGGGGGGGGGGGGGGGGGGGGGGGGGGGGGGGGGGGGGGGGGGGGGGGGGGGGGGGGGGGGGGGGGGGGGGGGGGGGGGGGGGGGGGGGGGGGGGGGGGGGGGGGGGGGGGGGGGGGGGGGGGGGGGGGGGGGGGGGGGGGGGGGGGGGGGGGGGGGGGGGGGGGGGGGGGGGGGGGGGGGGGGGGGGGGGGGGGGGGGGGGGGGGGGGGGGGGGGGGGGGGGGGGGGGGGGGGGGGGGGGGGGGGGGGGGGGGGGGGGGGGGGGGGGGGGGGGGGGGGGGGGGGGGGGGGGGGGGGGGGGGGGGGGGGGGGGGGGGGGGGGGGGGGGGGGGGGGGGGGGGGGGGGGGGGGGGGGGGGGGGGGGGGGGGGGGGGGGGGGGGGGGGGGGGGGGGGGGGGGGGGGGGGGGGGGGGGGGGGGGGGGGGGGGGGGGGGGGGGGGGGGGGGGGGGGGGGGGGGGGGGGGGGGGGGGGGGGGGGGGGGGGGGGGGGGGGGGGGGGGGGGGGGGGGGGGGGGGGGGGGGGGGGGGGGGGGGGGGGGGGGGGGGGGGGGGGGGGGGGGGGGGGGGGGGGGGGGGGGGGGGGGGGGGGGGGGGGGGGGGGGGGGGGGGGGGGGGGGGGGGGGGGGGGGGGGGGGGGGGGGGGGGGGGGGGGGGGGGGGGGGGGGGGGGGGGGGGGGGGGGGGGGGGGGGGGGGGGGGGGGGGGGGGGGGGGGGGGGGGGGGGGGGGGGGGGGGGGGGGGGGGGGGGGGGGGGGGGGGGGGGGGGGGGGGAAAGGTTGAAACTTGGCTTGGTATCATAATTTCACCCACATAGCATGCGCGAAACAGTTGAGAGGGTTACGACAAAAGCTGGATGCACTTCCTGTACAAACAGGACAATCCCTTTCAAAGTATCACTGTTTCAGACGAAAACTCATCTATTACAAAGGGATTGCATTTTTTAACTTATTTTAACTCCAGAATTTTTGTGCGTTCAATATGCAGCATTCAAAACAACCTCATGAATTTTCAACCCTTTCCCGACTTCATTTGCTATTTTTCATGCATTTAATGATATTTTTGAGCTAAATGACCCCGATATTGAAAAGCACTACAAATGAACTCTGAAAAGGTTGAAACTTGGCTTGGTATCATAATTTCACCCACATAGCATGCGCTAAACAGTTGAGAGGGTTACGACAAAAGCTGGATGCACTTCCTGTACAAACAGGACAATCCCTTTCAAAGTATAACTGTTTCAGACGAAAACTCATCTATTACAAAGGGATTCCATTTTTTAATTTATTTTAACTTCATACCTTTTGTGCG
>JAAAWM010009079.1:0-19384 GCA_036873465.1 Thinopyrum obtusiflorum
AGGTCAAACCTGACGGCTGGGACCCACATGTTAGTGTAACAACTAACTAACAGAGTTAATTAGTGTTAGGTTAAACACTAACCTAGGTTAATTAGAGCCTGGGCCCACACGTCAGTGTCTCTAAGGGGGGATTAGTGCTAAACTAATCTCCTGGCCGGTGGGGTCCACCTGTCAGGCCGGCGAGGTCATCGCCGACGACCACGGGACATGGCGGTGTCCGCGTAACGGGCAACGGGGGCGGCGTCTGAGAGCACCGGGGCGTAGCCCGGGCTCGTCCGCATCCAGGGGAGCAAGCGGGAGGCTACGGGGGCGCCGGAGCTCACCGGAAACGAGCTCGGGGTGGCGGCCGGAGCACGGTGGCGTGCGGGTTTGGCGCTACGGGGCACGGGAGAGCGAGCTAAGGGGCTCTACGGCCTCCTCGCGTCACCAGGAGCAAGGTGACGCGCGCGGTTGCGAGCTGCGGTGGCTCTGGCCATGACGGTGAGGATCCATGGCAGCGCGACCACTCGGGTCCGGTGGTTAGCGTGGCTACGGCGCGCGAACGACGAAACAGAGAGGGAGGAATGATGGCGGGGCTCACAGCGGTTCCGACGGAGGCGTCAGCGAGCTCGGGGGAGGTCCGACGCGGGTGGAATGGCGACGGCGATCTTGGGTGGCCGGCGATGAAGAAGGCGGCGGTGACGGCTCCATGGGGCGTTCGGCGTCTCGTAGCTTGACGGAGAGGTAGCAGGCGATGTGGCGGAGCTCGCAAGCACGACGGGAGGTCGAGGGGACGGCGGGGAGCGCGTGGGCAGCGAACGGCGGCGACGGCGACGTTCGGTTTCGGGAGAGAGAGCGGCAGAGGCGGGGATGAGCACGGGGAGAGGTGAGAGGGGCCGGGGTGTTGCGTGGCGACGTCCAGGGCGTCCAGGCATCGAGGGAGAGGGGCAGGCAGGCAGGAGGTGGCGCAGCGCGTGCGTGCGCGCGGCGACCACGCGCCCCTGGCCTCCTGGCGAGAGGTTGGGGGTGACTGGCATGGCCAGTCGGCTGGGCCAGAGCAGATGGGCCGCCAGGTAAGTGGCCCAGGTAAGCTTCCTTTCTCATTTATTTCTGTTTCTTTTTCTTTTTCTGACATTTGTTTTTAATTTGGTTTTGAACCAAATTAATTTTGCTGCTTCTGATAAATTTGTAGGGAATAAATGAAATATTCCAAAGCCCCTCACAAATTTCCAGAATTTTTGAACATATATAAAATATATAACATATATATATCCAATGCAAATAATTATTGCATTAGTTCCAAATGCCCAAAATGAATATTTATGAGCTCCTAAAAATACTGGTTTGAATTTTACCTCTGACCAATATTTTCAGAGAGAAACATGAACATTTTCTTTGACCTATTTGGAGCAATTTTTATCTTGGTCATTTCCAGAAATGATTTCTGAGGCTTTCGCATGTCCCCATTTCAACTTTAAATGCAATTTAAACATGATGCAACACATGAGTAGCTAGCCCAGAGCATACCAGAACTAGGGATGTGACAGATCAAATGAGCGATAAAAAGAAAATTTAATTGCAGCACGATGCAGTGATGAAGAATAGCTCGACGAGGCGGAGAAGCCGAGCAGTCCAATCTCCCACGCCCTAACTTGGCGGTGGAAGACAACTACGGCGGTAGCGGTGCGAAGATATCCGCGGCCGGCGTGAGTACTCCGGCGAAGAAGTTGCGGCAGCAAAGCACTTCTTCTCTGGCGACGATGAATATGAGTGACTGCGCTAGGGTTTGAAGGTGGCGAGAGCGACAGGTGTGGAGTCAATAAATGATCACATGAGCGAAGTATTTATAAGGAGGGGCTCGGCCCAGGTGACATTACGGTTTTGCACCTAGAACTTTGTATGTGCTTGACGCGTGGCATGCATACGCAGTTTTTGCTGCCACACCTCAACCCCACTAGCCCACTACAATGTTTTGGGTGGGAAGTCGTTTCGGCTTCTACGGTGACAGCCAAATGGATAAGGAACAATGTTTTAAATTTGTGGTCTCAAAATCTTCGACTGACAAGGACACGGTGAAGACAATCAACACGTGTCAAACAGAATGCATATGAAGATTAGAGAGAGTGGATGAGATAAGCATAGATGGGGTAAGGGTCCGATCACATTCACTTAGTGCAGAAGAATCAACTTGAAGACATAGCTATAAGTGAATGCTATTGAGAACAAGTGTGAAGATAAACGCCAGTTTGAAGACAAACCAAATCAAGAAGACATAGCAAAAGATATGACACTAAATGAGAATCTTCAAGAAAGTTGGTGGTGGCGTTACCCACCGTATAGGAAATACTAGACCCAGACACAACGCACAACTAGTCGTGGCACTCTGAAGTCAAATTCCGCATTAATGTCTTCACACTTAGAGTGTATATCTTCATGAACTGAAGACATATGCTGCTTCGTGTGTTGTACATCAAAATCATCAACAATGAATAAACATTTGGAAGTGTGTCCGTTCACTGGACATTCGAGGATTCTAGGATATTTAGCTCACACCTCAACTTGCAAAACCTCTTCTCACCCAAAGGCTTCGTGAAGATATCTGCCAATTGATCTTCAATGCTGACGTGAATGATATCAATGTCTTCACTGAGCACATGGTCACGAAGAAAGTGATGCCTGATCTGAATATGCTTCATCTTGGAGTGTTGAACTGGGTTGTGGGCGATCTTGATGGCGCTTTCATTGGTGCAGAAGAGAGGCACTTTCTTCTTGTTGATGCCATAGTCCTTGAGAGTTTGCTTCATCCGTCGAAGCTAAGTGCAACAAGATCCAGTAGCAATGCATTCAGCTTCAATAGTAGAGAGTGAAACGCAGTTCTACTTCTTTGAAGACCAACAGACAAGTGAACGGCTAATGAAATGACATGTGCCTGATGTAGACTCGTGATCCACCTTGTAACCATCATAATCAACATCGGAGAACCCAACAAGATCAAACTCTAAGCCCTTTGGATACCATAAACCTAGCGTTGGGGTGTGTGCCAAATATCAAAGTATTCGCTTCGCCGCGAGGTGATGCGACGCCTTTGGTGCTGCTTGGAGTCTTGCACACATGCAAACACTAAGCATTATATCCGTCCTAGATACACATAAGTACAATAAAGAACCAATCATGGAGCCGTATACCTTTTGATCAAAATCTTTACCATTTTCGTCAGAGCTCAGGTGACCATTGGTTGGCATTTGCGTCTTGTAGCCTTTGCAGTCTTGCATACCAAACTTCACTACTGCAGTACGCTGCTAATGCGACACTATGATCAGAGACCCTTCGACGAAACTGTGTGCGATGCCATAATCACGAACGGTGGTGTAAAAAACCGTCAAAAAAGGTGCAAAATGTTTGCGATGGCGGAGCCATCAAACACGGTTCATATTTTAGTTGCGTGTGCGATGCAGGGCATATGGTTCAGTTCAATTAAATGTTTGCGATGAGGAGGAACAAAAGAAACGGGCAGCCAGATGGAGGTGTGTGCGATATACAGCATACGGTTCACTCGGATGAACTGTTTGTGATTAGGCAACACAAAAGAAATGGTCAGTCAGATGAAGGTGTGTGCGATATACGTCATGCGGTTCACTCGGATGAACTGTTTGCATTGAGACATGAGAACAGAAACGGTTCAAATGAACAAGATGTGTGTGATACGAGGCAAACAGGTCTGTAATCGGAAACATGTGCGAAGACCGATAAGAACACAGACGATTACTGCTAACAAGCCATGTGTGTTGTGAGCAAACGATTGCTGGTATACAATTGTGAGTGATTGATGAAAACATCACCGACGAGTTCCATTGTTTAGTCCGTGTGCGATGTGATTTTCTTTGTCCGCACACCATCGACGCTCTATCTACAGAGCATCAACATATATACTTAAAAAGATAGCATTGCATAACCAAATTAAGCATACAATTACACAAGTGACTACACACATAACATTTGCACACACCAAAGTAAGCTATTACATGCATACTAAAGTAGGAGAAACAAGGATCTAATCATCTACTTATTGTTGCGACGATGCTTGCCATTGCTCTGCTTCCGGCTGGATCCCTGGCTGTTTTGGGGAAGGAGGCACTTCCTCATGTCAACGATCTGCCTGTACATGTCGTAGCTCGTGTACGCCTCCTAGGCCGCGTACACGACGTGAGCTTTGTCGAGTTTCTCCATCCAGGCCGAGTGCCAGGCACGCTTGTCCTTGTTGCACGAATCCTTCATGTCTCTGTAGTAGGGGTCGATGATGGCCTCGGTGAGGTGAACCAGTGAGTCCTTCTCATGCTCCTTGCTGCCCCAGATCTTGTATTGGCCCTGGATGTCGACAAGATTCTGGCAGGCGATGCTCGAACTCTCGAGCGCCTTTACATCGTTGGTGATGTCCACCGTAGCGAACATGTAATGGGGGCTATTGACAAACCTGGCGAAACGCTCGCAAGGCCTTGTGGCCAAGAAGTAGTGGTAGACGAGGACGTGGTGGCGCACACACATCTGGGCGACGGCGACCTTGGGACGAGACCCGGCACGAGCGCGGGTGTACTCGAGGTCGAACCCGACCACCTTGTACTTCTCCTCGGCAAGCAACAGCTCCATGATGTGGATGGAGTGCTCCACCCAGACCGGATCATTGGTGTACACCACAGAGAGGTCCATGAACCTTCTATGGGTGTCCACCATGGCACGCATGGTGAACTGTTGCTCGTCGTTGGCAGCCACTCGGAGCGCCTTTGGAGCCGCGCAGGATACCCTCTAAGAATTTCTCGTGGTGGGTGTGCTTCTTGCAATGGTGGGGCGCGATCGAAAGGTTGAAGAGACACAAGGGTAGGTTAAATGGCCGTTGTAATAAATGGGGGCCGGCCGGCCTGTAATCGTCACGTCTTGTCACGGCGTTCATAGCGGAGGATTCCAATGCACGCTTGACAACACCGCACCGCACGCGTGGGCTCGAAGAGGCGCCAAGTTTATCATCGGTGAGCCTGTTCCCGCGCTACCATGCTATTTACCGTGCAAGCTTCCCGCCCGGCTAGTTTGGCCACGCGTCGGCTAGAAGAGGGACAAATCGTGGGCGTTTATTGGCAAAAAGCTTTGTAAAAATGAAGTGTGTGGAATGACTTCGGTCATAAGTTTACCCTTGGGTGATGAGGTCAAAGTTACACAGAAGGGTGATGATGGACACTCGAGTGCGATAATTAATTCTGCGCTCTACAGTGCACACGGTGGACGAAACCAACTGTGTGCAATAATGTCGAAGATCGCAGTCGAGTTAGCTATACAGATCGTGTGATGTGAGATCGACAAGGTAAACTGATTCGAGAATGGTTAATAAAATCTAAGACCATTGCATATTAAGGTCAAAATTGTGCTAGCAATGTATGAGTCTCATACGATGCCATTTCAACGATTGTACCACAAAAGCTCGAAATGTTACAAGGTTCAAATTCCAGAGTTATATGGCTCAAATTCGAAGATTACAAGGTTCAAACTGATATTAGAAATGAAATTCAGCTCATCAGCTGCAAACGCTCGCACTGATTCACTGAACATGGATATCAGAGAGGTTCAAACTAATATCACCGCTTCTAAGTCTGGCTTCGAAACCTCACAGTGTTTGCAAAGGGGTCAGCCACTGAGAAGTCATGTATGGGGTTGACACGATGACTTCCGATTACTCTATAGTTCCAAAATGAAATTCAGCATTTTTGGAGCCTACTCCATTCTGCCACAGGTGCCGGCGCTGATCAACAAACCATTCGTTTTTGCGAAATAAATGTAGGGCAAACCTCATTGCCTTAAGCACCCTTGCTTTGAGAACAAAGAACCTGGTGAATATAATCTCCGGTAAGGTCCATCGGTAGGAGTTCAAAGTAATTTCCGAGAGATGCAGATCTAGGCATTTGACGTGATTGTTATATTGTATCACATTATCCACCACTAGGCCTAATCTTATCTGCAAAAGAAGAGAACGTGTTAGTGCCTACATGCAGTTTTGAACATTACGACAGGCCTATTTGGTTTGCAGGATTTGTGAAATGCACTAACATGCCATCTTTGATCTGACATGATTAACATGGGCATTTGATTACATTCTAGAAAAATGTAGCCTTCTTCACAAGAGGTTGGAGTGGATGAAAAGTTCCCTAAGAAAACTAGTACAGATGAATCCAAAGGAGAAATGCTTATTGATTGTAACCATATGGATCAAGCAACCAATATGGGGGGGGGACATGTATGTACTGAAATCCTCCAAAAGAACCTTCAGAAATCATAGTACATTGTCATTGTAAACTTGGAAAAAGGTGTCACAAATTGAACTCCCTTATGGTTAACATTTAACAGGAAAGGAACATCACCTCGATATATAGCTTCTCCAGGCACGGAAAGCATCTCAAGAAACTGACAACTTGCTCCAGGTCGGGGCCGATAGATTCTAGTGCCAAGACCTTCACTGTGCGCAGTTTCGGGGTCAAGCTTGTCGGAATCATTTTCTGAATGACAGACAAACAAACATCTTCAAAATTAGAAATAATGTTAATTTGTAGAAGGAGAGGTAGAAGGCGGCTGTTGTACCTAAACGGGTGTGGATCCAATAACAAGTTCGGAGTATTTGTCGGACGAGTAGCCCACCACTGTCAATTTCGGCGCAGAAATGACATTGATTCTTGTTGGACCTTCTTGATCAACTACAAGTAATCTATCAAGTGCAGGTGTGTCCTGGATGACCATACGGTGGTCCACCTTTTGTGATGTCTTCCTACCACACCAGCAACACACATAAATAGTCCAGAGAGTCATGGAGGCGATGTGGAAGGTACTCAACCCATTGATCGCCTGAAGACGAAGGTACTCGAGTGCAGTACAGCCACGGAGCAGGTGCTCCATGTCACCCTTTGAGAGGCAGACGGCGACGAGCTCGAGGTGCTTCAGTCGTGGTAGAATAAGAGCGGGCGTGTCATTAAGGGGCGGGAAATGGCAGTTCCTGAACTTGGCGACGCGCAGCGTGGGCGCGAGGCGGAGTGTGGACGTTGGCAGCGACCGCATATGCCCATCATCAAAAGTGAGCTCCTCGAGCTGATCTAGGGGGGGGGATCGGAACCAGTCGTCAAGCTTGGCTCGGTCCTTGCCGTTGGAACGGAACTTGCCCATTCTAAGGCCTTTGTTTGGGCTGAGGTGACTGCCGAGGATCTTGGAGAACGCATCCAAGCTTTGGCGATAGCCATGGCAGAGGTCATGGGTGTCGATGAGGTCGAGAGGGCTGGAGTTCCATAGGGAGCGCCACCGCCGGGAAAGGAGGGTTGTCCGTGCCCCATATTTGATTGGGAGGAGGGAGATGATGACTCTCAACATATCATCGGGGAGGCTGCTGATTAAGTATTGGCCTGCTGGAGTCACTTGCGGTTCTAGCTCGCCCCGCCTCCGCTTGTTGGCAGCCCCGTTCTCCTCCTCCGGAGTCTCCTTGTCAGCGGCGCTTTCTGATAGAAATGGGAGTACAGGGAATATTTAGTTAAAACAGGGCAATAGAAAAGTGTATTGGTAACTAGAAGTTATTAGGTAGGAATATAGTAAGAAAAGGGAATAAAAATTGGTTGCTTAAATACTACACAATTCATTTGACATTGCTGGGTAAGTCAACATATGCAGATAGTTGAAAAGAAAACTTACTTCGAACAAAGTCTGGACGGATGATTTTGTCGGGGAAGTTAGCATATATCTCATGACCAGGCCCTTCTATGTGCAGTGCAATTTTAGTGCCAGCTTTCAGTACATAAAACTTTGCAATTTCATTCCAAAAGCCAGTGGCAAAATAGGAGTCACCACGTTCATCAAGTCTTACAGTAGCAACGATTGTAAATCCATGGTTTGTGTGCAGTATGACATCCGTGGAGCCTTGATCTATGTAAAGGGAAAAATTATGCACTACATAATCTGTTGCATAGCAAGGGATGTCCTGCAGAAAATGGTAGGATTGTTAAAGAAAATATGGTAACATGCAAATATGGGCCCAAATTGAAAGAACTGTACAGCAGTTGAAATCGAAGGACAAAAATCTATAATTAAACATATAGGGTAAACATGATGTCATGGACAAATGAGAGTAATCAAAAGAACAATACATCATTAATTTGCCTAATATAGAAAGAAGAGGGGGAAAATCCCCTTTGACGTATATGGTGCATGTGGCACCTTTTATCCAAATGTAGCAATATTTAGAATATGTTCAGGAAAGTAGGCCATGCCAACCGATTTAGGGTGAGATTGAACATACCGCGCGCGTCCTCAAGTTATCTGGTACGGTGAGATGGAATCTCTGGCGGCGGTCGCAAAGTCCCGAAGTGTCGGCGCACTGTACATTCTATGAATGAAAGAAAACCCTCAAATCAGCTCGAATAAAAATGAATTCATGGCGATTTCCGCCGGGTGATTAAAGGAGGCAGATGAACTGGGATAAGAGATGAGATAATATCTCATTAAATTAGTTACCTCATCGTCCATGAGAAAGAACCCTCAGTACGGCAGATTCCCCAACCGAGCGGAGCTGGGTCGACCGCGAGCAGCGTCGAGAAAGTCGATGGCGATAGGCGGCGGCAAGCGGAAGTGGCAAAATGCGGTGGGCTTTGCCGGCAGCCTGGCGGCGGCGGCAGGCATCCAGCTAAGTGTTTACCGCCGCGATAGGCGGTGCCATGGCATAGACGCGGAGGAGCTTGTGCAGGTGTGAATGGGGACCATACCGGAGGGGGTGGGGGTGGGGTGAGGGTTTTTGTGACGTGGGGATGGTGAGAGTTTTCTTTTTTCTTGCTTGAATTGGGTGGTGAGGGTTTTCTGTCTCACAAAGAATTTTGGGGGCGACGGTTTGCTAGAGCGAACCGTGTGTGATTGACGCAACAGGCAAAATGAAAGTCATTGCACACGGTTCCAATTTTGGGAACCGTGTGTGATTGACGTACTACCTCCGTTTCCTGGTTTATTGGCCCCCCTTTGAAATTTTTACCAAATTTTGACCAAATATTTAACATACTCAGACATAGATAATAAGCGTACACGTACATAAGCATAGTTCAATCATAAGTACATAGTTCAACCGTCATTAAGCATACTCAAGCATACATAGTTCAATCCATCCCACATCTCATCTCACATGCGGCCGGCACGATCCTGAAGCGTCTCCAGGTACTCGGCGTACGCGCCGTGCGCCACCCTGCGAGAATACTTCTGCTTGAAGGAGCCAACGACCCATCCTCTTGCATGCGCCAGAACACTTAGATACGCGTCATGAAGCTTGTGGTTGCAAAATGGGCATCCATAGCCATCGTTCCAGGTCCTAATACACCTATTATGCATTCCCGCATAAAGCTCCCTCAAGATTCGCCTCTTGTACCTCCTCTGGGCATCTTCATCCTCGCTGTCCACATCGTCAGACAACACCTATACAAATAGTAAAACAAATTTGGCATCAAATCACTAATTACATGCCGTGAAGTAGGATTAGGAATTTATGGCTATTTATTTATACATATCCAGAGATTATGGTTCGATTTTTAAGCATAGTCGTCTATGTACAGACCAATCTTGAAGAAAATAATGGCATAAACATATGTAGGTCATTCAAAATCAAATGTCAAGTCCTCCCTAGGAATTATTAGCACGAACACTAACCCTAGTCGGATTACTAGCAGAAATCATTTGCACAGATGAAACAACTAATCACTTATCACCTGTACCATTCAAACAATCAATACACTACACGGATCTAACGAAACTTACTCAGATTTCATGGACTGGGAGAACATAACCACATGATTTCTATTCCAAAAAGGGGGAGGCAGGAGTAACCAGAGAAACCCTATGATCTATTTGACACATAAATGGGTATAGATGACTAACCAGCTGTCCGTCGTCGTTGGAGTCGTCACCGGAGTGGTCGTCGGAGTTGGTGTGGAACTCCGCCTCCGGCTGTGGAAGCTCGACGCCATCGACGATGTCAGGGTGCAGCGATAACTCGCCGGCACTGACGGCAACCTCTGTCTCCATCTCCACACCGTGCTCCGGTGCTTTAGCAGCCCCGGCGTCGCCACTCCCTCCGATGGGGAGCTTCGGCGGCATCCTCATACACTGACGGCTTTGAGGACTGAGACCAGCGTTGAGGATGCAAGCGGAGAGAGAGGATTGTGTGTGTGTAGCGAGGATGGGGGGTGCGGCCGCTCAGGCGCACCATTAATATGGAGTAGTGGGAGTTGTGGGAAAGAGGCGGGTGGCGGTCAAACCGATGGCTCGCCTCCCGGTGAGCCTGCGCACCGGACTGCTGGCATGCCTACCAAAGTTTCACACAGCTACTCGCACGCCTCCCGATGACACTGCGCAGCGAGCACGCCTCCATCAATTCACACACCTGCACGCATGCCTCCCCGTCTGCCTGCGCGGCGGACTGCTCGCATGCGTCCCATCAACTCACGCCTACTCGCATGCCACACGGGTCGCGCGGCGGCACGTATATTGTTTTTCTATTTGGATGATTAATGCTGCCGCTTTATTGCTTAACCGAAGCATGGCACGTATCCATTGTTGGTCTAACGCTCACGGTTCGAATAAATAATCCGTTTGGGATATTGGTTCCCAATTATTAATAATCTCCCGTCTGTCATTAGATAAAGATTACATCAAAAAAATTGACAAAAAAAGTACAATGCCACTTTGTATTGGTGTCCATATGACAACACGATAAGTTTCATGAACTTCAAATAAGTTTTGGATGTACTAGAATTTAAAAATCAAGATTCTCAATGTTTGAAATTTGTTGCACGGGGAGTAAACATGCACCCAGTGAGACACATGTGTTTTTGCAATCCATTTAGGTGCACTGTCATGTGTGCATGTAGCTCAAATATGATTTTTGCACATTATACCCATAGAAAATCAATCAATCAATGTACTAAAACATCTTAATGATCTCTGTGATTTTTTTGAAATTAAAACGTCCCTCCTTTCATAACATGTATGTTCACCGCGGGATAATTAATTTAACATGCATCGTAGTTGCGGTGGATTCGCCGTGTGTGTGTGGGTGTGTGCGTCTGGGGGTGGCGGGTGGCTCGCAATACACTATGAGTTGTGAGCCACCGTGTGGGTTGGCCATTTTGTTAGGCAGGCCGGTGCCACATCAGAGTCGTGAAATCGTTATTTAAAACATTACACAACCCTTTCATACATAAATGTTTTGGCCACATGAAGTCGATGGTTGTCCTACACGACACTCGATACTCGCGTGTGACACTTTCTGTGGGCCCGCGAGGTCATCGTCCATCACTTTGACGAATAGCCAGCAGTGAGGTTAATTTGACCAGCAAGGTAGAATCTTTTTTGTTTATGTTATGGTGGTATATAGTACGCGTCGAAGAGGTGGGAGGGGACTAGCATATATACTATACGTACGCATCCGTGAACAAGTACACCTCACTCAGTGTCTGGACTTTTTGGTTACCGAGGCACGTGCCACATCAAAATTGTGAAATTGGTTATTCAAACATCACACAACACCTTTTTGGGCCACATGCATATCCTAGCTAAGACACTCACGTGTGACGCTTCCATCTGTGGGCCCACGAGGCCATCGTCGACGCATGCATGCATCACTTTGACCTACATCGGGAGAGGTTAATTAATTTCACCATCGATGAGGATTCTTTTGGGTTGTACATATATTATGGCAGGAGCATATAGTATGCGGTGAAGAGGGGGGAAGGGGACCATCATATGTAGTACGCTTGATATGAACCTCACTCTGTGTGGGTGCATGGTTTACGGTTTTTGAGGCATGTGGCACATCAAAGTTGTGCATTTTGGGTATTCAACATATATATGTTTGGCCCACATGCAAAGCGGTGGTGGTTGTCCTCTCGCACCCACTTAAGCGGTTATCAGCGATATCGATGCTTTCCATCTGTGGGCCCGCTAGGTCCACCACTACTTTTTGCCTGACAACAAGAGAGGTTAATTTGACTTAGGAGGGGATTATTATTTTTGCTCTAGGATGACATGCATGATACAGTTTGAGCACACACACATGCATGTGTACGCATGAATCCCTCCCATTGAGTCGAAGTGGCTAGTACAACGACACATCATGAACCAATCTCGCTCTTTGTGGGGAGCTAGTGTACGATTTTTGACACACGCGCCACATCAATGTTGTGTATTCAAACATGCATGCACACATCACCTCCATACATATGCATGTAGTGGTTGCCTTCGAACGATACACTCCCTCGTGTGGTTATTGGCGACAAGCCTATATATTCATGGGCCCGTGTGGACATCCATGATCACCTTGACCAACAACAAGATAGGTTACCATGGTGGATTCTTCATTTGGTTCGTGTTATCGTAGTATAGGTCATGGTGAGATTCAGACCTAATTAAGTTTGAGCGCATATACTATGCACGCATGCATGCATGAATCCCCGTCGTTGGCTTGAAGTATGGTGTAACATACATATGCATCATCAACCTAACCCTCACTCAGTGTGTGGATTTCTAGTTTGAAATCACGGTGCCACATCAAAGTTGTTCCATTGTTACTCAAAAACACACCTCTCCATACATATGTTTGGGCCACACGCATGCAGTGGTTGGGGGGGGGGGGGGGGGGGGGGGGGGGGGGGGGGGGGGGGGGGGGGGGGGGGGGGGGGGGGGGGGGGGGGGGGGGGGGGGGGGGGGGGGGGGGGGGGGGGGGGGGGGGGGGGGGGGGGGGGGGGGGGGGGGGGGGGGGGGGGGGGGGGGGGGGGGGGGGGGGGGGGGGGGGGGGGGGGGGGGGGGGGGGGGGGGGGGGGGGGGGGGGGGGGGGGGGGGGGGGGGGGGGTCGGGGCAAGCAATACCGTGCGCTTTGCGAGAGAGGTGAGGGAGTCCTAGATTAAGGGGTCCTCGGGCGTCCGGGCTGTGTGACATGGGCCGGACTGATGGGCTATGAAGATCCAAGACAGAAGACTTCTTCCCGTGTCCGGATGGGACTCTCCTTTGCGTGGATGGCAAGCTTAGCGTTCGGATATGTAGATTCCTTCCTCTGTAAACCGACTTTGTACAACCCTAGTCCCCTCCGGTGTCTATATAAACCGGAGGGTTTAGTCCGTAGAGGCAATCACAATCATATAGGCTAGACATCTAGGGTTTAGCCATTACGATCTCGTGGTAGATCAACTCTTGTAATCCTCATATTCATCAAGATCATTCAAGCAGGAAGTAGGGTATTACCTCCATTAAGAGGGCCCGAACCTGGGTAAACATCGTGTCCCCTGTCTGTTGTTACCATCGACCTTAGACACACAGTTCGGGACCCCCTACCCGTGATCCGCTGGTTTTGACACCAACATTGGTGCTTTCATTGAGAGTTCCGCTGCGTCATCATCAGAAGGTTCGATGGCTCCATTAGTCATCTACAACAATGCTGCCCTGGGGGAGGTTTTCCTCCCCAGCCAGATCTTTGTGTTCGGCGGCTTCGCACTGCGGGCCAACTCGCTTGGCCATCTAGAGCAGATCGACAGCTACGCCCCAGGTCACCAGATTAGTTTTGGAAATCTGGACTATGTCGCTGATATCCAAGGAGACTTGATCTTCCAAGGGTTCGCGACCCCAACTTCCGCTCTAGCCTTAGATCCGAAGCACATCGCCAGGTCCGAAGACGGGATTACTAAGCCCGCCGGACTATCTGCGGCCGCTACACCCAGTACGGGAGAGCCGGGGGAAGTAGTGTCGCTGGCAGCCATCATGAAGCCGGACTCTACTCCGGACACTGGCCTCGAACTCTCGGAGTCAGCATCGTGTGAGCTCGGCCAAGGAGTTTCCTTCCCGCCGTACTCCACGGATTTTCTTCTCCCTGGCAAAACCTCGCCTGTAAGCGAGGCTCTGGACTTGATGCGATCCCTCGTCATTACAGAGGAGCAATGTCCGAACTACGCCCAGCCCGGACTAAGGGCTGAGAGCAGGAAATTTTACGTCCCACCCACCACCCACTTCATAGCCACTGTCGAGGACTTAACTGACATGCTCGATTACCGCTCCGAAGACATCAACGGTATGGACGACGATGCCGGAGAAGAGCAGGCCCAAAACCCGCCGTTTACCGGCCGCTGGACGGCCACCTCTTCGTATGACGTGTACATGGTGGATACACCCAAAAAGGGTGACGGCGATGACAAAGAGGATCCAGTTGAGGATTAACCTCCTGAGATACAACCAAAGCGCCGATGTTAGCGGCGCCGCTCTAAATCACGCCGCGGAAAAGACAGCAACACCGGCACAGGAGACGACAACACTCCGGATGATGCCGAAGACAAAGAAGACACCGTCGAGCCAACTTTCGAACAGGACGATCGGGAAGATGGGCAGGTTAGCCCTGACGAACAGGCCATAAACGAAGACTTGGAGGATAGCAACTATCTTCCACTCTCCTAGGATGAGGTGAGCCTCGGCAACAAAGACTTTATCGTGACGGAGGAACCTCTCGAGCAGGAGCGCTTTAAGCGCCGGCTAATAGCCACTGCAAGGATCCTGAAAAAGATGCAGCAGCAGCTTCAAGCTGATCAAGATTTACTCAACGATAGGTGGACTAACGTCCTGGCAGCCGAGGAATACGGCCCCGAGCGCCCAACCAAAAGTTACCCGAAGCGTAAACTTCTACCTCAATTCGACGACGAGGCACTGGACCCCGTACCATCAGCGCATAACGCAGCTGACCGACCACCGCGTGGCTGGGACAAAACGGCAATTCAGGCCAAACACCAGCCCATACCACCTCGCCATAAAGGTAGAGATACAACAGCTCCGGGATATACATATGACCTGCGTCAGGACCTGGACAGTAGAGCAGGTCAGACCAGATCGATCTACGGATCGCGGGGGCATGCCCCGACGCGCGACGACGGCTATCTAGCCGGACGTGACAAGCATAATCACGCCCGGGCCAAAAACCGTAGACGGACTCCATCCGAGCTACGCCGCGACTTGGCCCGATATAGAGGCGCTGCACACCCCCCTTTGCTTCACTGATGAAGTAATGGAGCACGAATTCCCAGAAGGGTTTAAACCCGTGAACATCGAATCATATGATGGGACAACAGACCCCGCGGTATGGATTGAGGATTTTCTTCTCCATATTCATATGGCTCGCGGTGATGATCTTCATGCCATCAAATACCTCCCACTAAAACTCAAGGGACCAGCTCGGCACTGATTGAACAGCCTGCCTGAAAACTCCATTGGCAGATGGGAGGACCTGGAAGACGCCTTCCGCGACAACTTGCAAGGTACATATGTCCGACCTCCGGATGCCGACGACTTAAGTCACATAGTCCAACAGCCCGGAGAGTCAGCCAGGAAATTCTGGACTAGGTTCTTAACTAAAAAGAACTAGATCATCGACTGTCCAGATGCCGAAGCCCTAGCGGCCTTTAAGCATAGCATCCGCAACGAATGGCTCGCCCGGCACCTCGGCCAAGAAAGACCGAAGTCCATGGCAGCCCTCACGGCACTTATGACCCACTTTTGCACGGGGGAAGATAGCTGGCTTGCCCGTAGCAATAACAATGCAAGCGAACCTGGCACCTCTGAAGCCAGAAATAGCAACGGCAAGCCCCGACGCAACAGACACATGCGTCAAAGCAACGGTGACAACACCGATGACACGGCGGTCAACGCCGGATTCAGTGGCTCCAAGTCCGGCCAGCGGAAGAAGCCATTTAAAAGGAACAATCCGGGCTCATCCAGCTTGGACCGCATACTCGATCGTCCATACACGGCACCCCCGATAAGCCAGCCAATCATACCAACAGAAGCTATTGGGTCTTTAAGCAGGCCGACAAGTTAACTGCCGAGAACTAGGAGAAGGGGTCGCAAAGTGAGGACGATGATGAGGAGCCCCGTCCATCGAACACAGGGGGACAGAAGAAGTTTCCCCCAGGTTAAAATGGTGAACATGATATACGTTACCCATATCCCCAAGAGGGAGCGTAAACGCGCGCTCGGGGACGTCTATGCGATAGAGCCAGTCGCCCCAAAATTCAACCCATGGTCATCCTGCCCGATCACCTTCGATCGCAGGGACCATCCGACCAGTATTCGTCATGGCGGTTCAGCCGCACTGGTCCTCGACCCAATAATTGATGGATTCCACCTCACGCGAGTCCTCATGGATGGTGGCAGCAGCCTCAACCTGCTCTATCAGGACACAGTGCGCAAAATGGGCATCGATCCATCAAGGATCAAGCTACAAAAACTACCTTTAAAGGAGTTATACCAGGTGTAGAGGCCCGCTGCACGGGCTCAATCACATTGGAGGTCGTCTTCGGATCCCCGGACAACTTCCGAAGTGAAGACTTGATCTTCGATATCGTCCCCTTCCGCAGTGGCTATCACGCTCTGCTCGGACGAACTGCATTCGCTTGATTCAATGCGGTGCTACACTATGCTTATCTCCAACTCAAGATACCCGGACCACGCGGTGTCATAACAGTCAATGGAAACACGGAGCGCTCCCTCCGTACCGAGGAGCACACCACAGCCCTGGCAGCGGAAGTACGGAGCAGCCTTTTTAAGCAGAATTTTAATTCAGCGGCCAAGCTCCCGGACACTGTCAAACGAATCCGGACTACTCCGTAGCATGCAGTCCAGCTCGTCAGGAGTCAGACTAGCAATTCGACCTCCGTCTCAGTCCCTACCAAGTGGAGGCATATGTACCACGCGTACATAACTACGCACTCAAAATACCATGGGCGGAGACAGAGGCATAACTAGATTGTGGTCCATAATATGGCTCGACCTTCCCTGGGCACACATACCTTCCTTTTTCTTTTTGTCCTTTTCAGGTTTCCTTTCTACAGGCCCCTCCCGACAGCCTGATCATTGGTCCTTTCGAAGGATGGATATACCAAGGCGGCAAGCAGCATATACGTGTGGAGGAATCTCTAGACATTCTTCTTGACGATCATTCTACCTGTTTTTAGGACCCGCACGCAGCTCCCCCTTGATCTTGGCATGTTAAATAGCCCTGTTGCTTATCACACTATTTGTACAAATATGCTTTGACGTATTAATCAAATTATAATGGAAACAGTTTGCGGCCCAACTTATGTGGCACTAGCTTACTACTTCATTTTATTTCGCTATTCTTACCGATTGCACCCGTACACTTTGGTACGCTTTAAATTGGCCAGGGGTTTCATTGCGCTCCATTCTATGGCAACAAAGTCCGAACACTTTTACAGTACTGTCCGGCACCCCGAATTTTGCATTATATGCATTGGCTCCGAATCATGTCTTTGGTCAATAGTTGGGTTGCGCGGCTCCTGTGCTTACTACCTTACGTTCCGTCCTATCGGCTAAGGTAGTAAAAGGAGAACTACTGCGATTGTGTTTCTGGTTTATCCAAGCAAACACCTTAGTAGAGAAAGCCGAAAACTAACTGTCATGATGCGGCGAGAGCTGGCCAGCTATTCGGAGGTTGAAAATCTTTTGCGATTTTTTCTGCGTTATGCGACGGATCGGCTTCCCCGATCAGGTGTCTACAGCACCCTAGTCTGGATTAACAAAATACCAACCAGGGGTTGCGCCTACATTTTCATTGTCAAACTCCTATGGCTAAGTGAGGGTGATAAAGCCACATAGTCCGATTGCCTGGTTCGTTGCGCTAAACACCTCCTTCAAGGACCAACCTTTCGGATCAAGAGTGTTTAGATTCCATTCCGAACACCCCCGTACTACCTACGTGGGGGCTGAAGCCGATGACTGGCCAACTCTCAGATTTAACAAAACGGCCGCATAGGAGGTAAAATTTTCAAAATAACAAGCATTATATTACATAACAGCTTTGTTTCATAATACAGGACGGGATAATATGAATGACTTCATTCAAAGATAATGTCTTTTGAACACTGGCCCTCTACAATGCAGGATCCCTTCAGGACATCATCAAAATACCGCTCGGGCGTGTGGTGCTCCTTGCCCGCGGGCGGTCCCTCGGTCGCGAGCTTGACGGCGTCCATCTTCGCCCACTGCACCTTGACACGGGCGAAGGCCATCCGCGCACCTTCGATGCAGACTGACCGCTTGATGGCATCAAGCCGAGGGCAGGCATTGACCAGCCGCTTCACGAGCCCGAAGTAGTTGCTAGGTATGGCTTCGGCAGGCCATAAACGGATTATCAAATCCTTCATGGCTAGTTCGACCACCCTATGCAGTTCGGTCAGCTGTTTTAGCTGATCGCTAAAGGGCACCGGATGCTCTGGCGCAAGGTATTGCGACCAGAACAGCTTCTTCGTTGAGCTCCCTTCTACAGCTCGGAAGAATTCCGCAGCGTTAGCAACACTGCGCGGCAGATCCGCAAACGCCCCTGGAGAACTCCAAATCCGGGTCAGTAAGAGGTACCTTTTCATCACATACTTGCTCTGCATAATAAAGGCCTTACCCGCCGTGATTTTTCTGGCCTCCTGGATTTCCTGGAGGGCGCCCTGGGCTTCAACCCGGGCATCTTGTGCGCTTTGGTGGTCCTTGGCAAGTTCGGACTCTTGATCCACAATATTGCGCTCCAAGGACTCGCATTTCTTCACGGCGTCCTGGAGCTCCTGCTGGACCTCACCGACCCTGGTCTCGTGTTTTTCGCGAGTGGCTTGTTCTTTTGCCAATCTTTCCTGGGCTTCGGCCAGCGCCTTCTTGAGGGTCTCCACCTCGGTCGCCGCTCCTACAAAATATCATGGCACTAGTGTCAACATAAATCATTCATCCTTTCTGAATCTACACAAGGTCATTGCATACCTTGATTGTCCTCTAGCTGCTTTTTCACATGGCCGAGCTCTTCCTCGGTCCGCTCCACACTCTGCTTCAGTCCGGAGACTTCGGCAGAATGGGAAGCCACAGCCAACAACGACGCCTGCTTATTCACATAAGACATGTACGGTTAGGCTCCTGCGAAAATGATTTGATCCTCTGTCCGGTTTTTCTTTCCGAACACCGGACCGAGTCTCAGGGGATACTGTCTATACTGTGACATTCTTTTTACATAATTACGTCGCTTACCTCAAAGCCTGTTAGAAGGCTAGTGCAGGCTTCGATCAGTCCGCTCTTAACGAACTGAACCCTCTCAACCACTGTACCCATAAGGATACGGTGTTCCTCGACAATGGAAGCGCTTTGTAGCGCTTCCAGTAGAGCATCCGGTGCCTCTGGATGGACAGAGGTCACCGGCGGAATCGGTGCGCCTCCTTCTTCCGAAGGAGGCTGCTTGCCTGATTCCGGAGCCGTATAGGTCTCCGGAATTGTATTCGGCTAGGGGCCGAATTGAATATGGCCCCCATCGCCAGTCTCCAGGGGGATTTGC
>JAAAWM010009080.1:5000-19387 GCA_036873465.1 Thinopyrum obtusiflorum
GGGGGGGGGGGGGGGGGGGGGGGGGGGGGGGGGGGGGGGGGGGGGGGGGGGGGGGGGGGGGGGGGGGGGGGGGGGGGGGGGGGGGGGGGGGGGGGGGGGGGGGGGGGGGGGGGGGGGGGGGGGGGGGGGGGGGGGGGGGGGGGGGGGGGGGGGGGGGGGGGGGGGGGGGGGGGGGGGGGGGGGGGGGGGGGGGGGGGGGGGGGGGGGGGGGGGGGGGGGGGGGGGGGGGGGGGGGGGGGGGGGGGGGGGGGGGGGGGGGGGGGGGGGGGGGGGGGGGGGGGGGGGGGGGGGGGGGGGGGGGGGGGGGGGGGGGGGGGGGGGGGGGGGGGGGGGGGGGGGGGGGGGGGGGGGGGGGGGGGGGGGGGGGGGGGGGGGGGGGGGGGGGGGGGGGGGGGGGGGGGGGGGGGGGGGGGGGGGGGGGGGGGGGGGGGGGGGGGGGGGGGGGGGGGGGGGGGGGGGGGGGGGGGGGGGGGGGGGGGGGGGGGGGGGGGGGGGGCTACACATGCATCCCAGTGAACACAACATCACCTGGGAAGAGTTTAAGGAAGGCTTTCGTGGGGCACACATCCCCACTATGCATTCGCCTGCCATAGGGGAGAGCGAGATGAAGCCGTCGAGATGGTTGTGGAGTATCTCAAATCTCTGGAGGAATCTTTCGACAACCTCGTGGACGATCTTGTGGCTGCCCGCATGGACTTAGTTCGGGGCGGTCCTGCCAGCAGGAAGGAGCTTCTCCACATGGCACCGCCTCTGACATTCGTCTCGTCCTCAGCATCTTATGCACCGGCCATTTTGGCCACTGCTCGCCGTCTGCCTACCACTGAGGAGTTCGACCGAGTCATCGCTCCTACTCCAGTCAGAGCTGCACCGCCTGCCGCACCCGCACTGCCGCCTGTCGCACCCGCGCCATCTCCTCAGCGCAGTGCTACGCGCCTGGAGCCTACTAGGGAGGAGGTGGAGGTTGAGTCTCCTGCACCGCTGGGTCTTACCCTCGGCAAGGGGAAGGACATCTTCACCATCTCCGACTGAGTGCGCTTAGTAGCCGCGCGTTGTGCCTGCATGTGTGTTATGTTTTATGTACGTTAGTTTGTAGTAGTTGTGTGCGCTGCATTCCGGAGGAGTGTACTAGTCTAAATAACATGTCAGGAATGTGTACGCACATCCTGAGTGATGTATCGTATGTTTGCGTATCATGTGTAAGATATGTTCTAAGCCGTCCTTCTCCGTGCGAAATCGTTTATGTCTTTGAAAAATCTTGAGGTCTTTTAAATTTTTGCCTTTGCAAGATTTTCCTTGTGCCACACAGTTCTTGCCATGAGTTTTGCAAAATAATACCCCAGAGTGGAAAATGTCTCGTCCGTGGACTCGTTCCATGCCCAATCAACCCGAAGAAGTTTATGGAACACAGACCAGCAACAACTTCACTCAGGGAGAATCTAGTCAACAGGACAGCGAAGCAGCCTTATCTCAAGTATGCCGCCTTTTCGAACAAAGCCAACAGCAACACCAAGAAATGATGAATCACGTCATCAATATGGGGAATCACGGTGAGCCATACCAACCACACTCCAAGTTGTCTGAACTGTAGAAGACACGCCCTCCAACGTTTGCTCACACTGATAGGCCGCTTGAAGCCGATGATTGGCTTCGTGACATCGAAAGAAAGTTGATTATTGCTCAATGTTCTGACCATGAGAAGGTGCTTTATGCACCTCCCTACCTCACTGGAGCAGCTGCAGCATGGTGGGAAAACTTCCTACACATGCATCCCAGTGAACACGGGGGGGGGGGGGGGGGGGGGGGGGGGGGGGGGGGGGGGGGGGGGGGGGGGGGGGGGGGGGGGGGGGGGGGGGGGGGGGGGGGGGGGGGGGGGGGGGGGGGGGGGGGGGGGGGGGGGGGGGGGGGGGGGGGGGGGGGGGGGGGGGGGGGGGGGGGGGGGGGGGGGGGGGGGGGGGGGGGGGGGGGGGGGGGGGGGGGGGGGGGGGGGGGGGGGGGGGGGGGGGGGGGGGGGGGGGGGGGGGGGGGGGGGGGGGGGGGGGGGGGGGGGGGGGGGGGGGGGGGGGGGGGGGGGGGGGGGGGGGGGGGGGGGGGGGGGGGGGGGGGGGGGGGGGGGGGGGGGGGGGGGGGGGGGGGGGGGGGGGGGGGGGGGGGGGGGGGGGGGGGGGGGGGGGGGGGGGGGGGGGGGGGGGGGGGGGGGGGGGGGGGGGGGGGGGGGGGGGGGGGGGGGGGGGGGGGGGGGGGGGGGGGGGGGGGGGGGGGGGGGGGGGGGGGGGGGGGGGGGGGGGGGGGGGGGGGGGGGGGGGGGGGGGGGGGGGGGGGGGGGGGGGGGGGGGGGGGGGGGGGGGGGGGGGGGGGGGGGGGGGGGGGGGGGGGGGGGGGGGGGGGGGGGGGGGGGGGGGGGGGGGGGGGGGGGGGGGGGGGGGGGGGGGGGGGGGGGGGGGGGGGGGGGGGGGGGGGGGGGGGGGGGGGGGGGGGGGGGGGGGGGGGGGGGGGGGGGGGGGGGGGGGGGGGGGGGGGGGGGGGGGGGGGGGGGGGGGGGGGGGGGGGGGGGGGGGGGGGGGGGGGGGGGGGGGGGGGGGGGGGGCCGAGTTCCTTGGTTTTGGGCACTGTTTAGCATAGTGCCCTTCTTCACCACAAGCATAGCAGGTGACCCCTGGATGGTATGTGTACTCCTTGTCGGGGGGGGGGGGGGGGGGGGGGGGGGGGGGGGGGGGGGGGGGGGGGGGGGGGGGGGGGGGGGGGGGTGGAACCTCAGTCTTGCTTCGGTTGTTGCGAGCAAGAGTCGTCTTGTCCCTCTTTCGCTTACGGAGATCTTCCAGACTACGGCGCTCATTCTCCAAGGTAATGGCCTTGTCAACCAGAGTTTTAAAATCCGGGAAAGTGTGTACAACCAGTTGGCATTTTAGTGCCGGTGCCAGGCCGTCCAGGAATTTTTCCATCTTCTTGTTCTCTGTCATGTGCTCGTCGTAGGCATAACGAGATAGCTGGGTAAACTGACCGTTGTATTCTGTCACTGACATGCCTCTTTGCTTGAGATCGTCAAATTCTCTCTTCTTGATTTTTATGATGCTCCTGGGGATGTGTGCCCCACGAAAGCCTTCCTTGAATTCTTCCCAGGTGATGTTGTGTTCACTGGGATGCATGTGTAAGAAGTTCTCCCACCATGCTGCAGCTGCTCCAGTAAGGTAGTGTGGTGCATAAAGCACCTTCTCATTATCTGAGCACTGAGCAATAAGGGGGGGGGGGGGGGGGGGGGGGGGGGGGGGGGGGGGGGGGGGGGGGGGGGGGGGGGGGGGGGGGGGGGGGGGGGGGGGGGGGGGGGGGGGGGGGGGGGGGGGGGGGGGGGGGGGGGGGGGGGGGGGGGGGGGGGGGGGGGGGGGGGGGGGGGGGGGGGGGGGGGGGGGGGGGGGGGGGGGGGGGGGGGGGGGGGGGGGGGGGGGGGGGGGGGGGGGGGGGGGGGGGGGGGGGGGGGGGGGGGGGGGGGGGGGGGGGGGGGGGGGGGGGGGGGGGGGGGGGGGGGGGGGGGGGGGGGGGGGGGGGGGGGGGGGGGGGGGGGGGGGGGGGGGGGGGGGGGGGGGGGGGGGGGGGGGGGGGGGGGGGGGGGGGGGGGGGGGGGGGGGGGGGGGGGGGGGGGGGGGGGGGGGGGGGGGGGGGGGGTATGCTTGTGGTGAAGAAGGGCACTATGCTAAACAATGCCCAAAGCCGAGGAACTCGGCCCCCAAGCCAAACAATGGTGGGAATAATCCAGCCCCCAAGCGCAACAATTTCAATCCCAACAACAACCACAGGAAGGGTCACCTGAACCATGTGACCAGGGAAGAAGCGCAGAATGCCCCAGACATCGTGGGGGGGGGGGGGGGGGGGGGGGGGGGGGGGGGGGGGGGGGGGGGGGGGGGGGGGGGGGGGGGGGGGGGGGGGGGGGGGGGGGGGGGGGGGGGGGGGGGGGGGGGGGGGGGGGGGGGGGGGTGATCATCAAGTCCCCCGGAAATAAGCAAATCGCTCAGAGTTACTGCCAAGGAGTAATCATTGAGTTCGAAGGACTACAGTTCCAAGCAAATCTCATCGTGTTGGAAAATAAAGGACTGGATGTCATTTTAGGGATGGACTGGTTAACCACCAACAAAGGATTCATTGACTGTTTCAATCGGACCGTGATTCTCACTCACCATCATGGCAAGACAATAAAGGTTACAGCTCAAGAAAGGCCACGGTCACGGCAACCAAAACTGAACAAAGTGGACATTTCAGAACTGAGAAAAGTTCCAGTGGTATGCGAGTTTCCTGACGGGGGGGGGGGGGGGGGGGGGGGGGGGGGGGGGGGGGGGGGGGGGGGGGGGGGGGGGGGGGGGGGGGGGGGGGGGGGGGGGGGGGGGGGGGGGGGGGGGGGGGGGGGGGGGGGGGGGGGGGGGGGGGGGGGGGGGGGGGGGGGGGGGGGGGGGGGGGGGGGGGGGGGGGGGGGGGGGGGGGGGGGGGGGGGGGGGGGGGGGGGGGGGGGGGGGGGTGTATAGACTATCGAGCTCTCAATATGGTCACCATCAAAAACAAATATCCGATGCCACGGATAAATGATTTGTTTGACCAGCTCGCACAAGCCAAGGTGTTCTCAAAAATTGATTTGAGATCGGGATATCATCAATTGAAAGTACGGACAGAAGATATCCCTAAAACAGCATTCACCTCCAGATACGGATTATATGAATTCACAGTGATGCCTTTTGGTCTAACAAACGCCCCCGCATATTTCGTCCACCTCATGAACAAAGTGTTCATGAAATTCATGGACAAATTTGTTGTGGTGTTCATCGACGATATTCTGGTATACTCAAGGACACCAGAAGAGCATGCTGAGCATCTCAGAATTGTTTTGGGAGAATTAAGGAAACATCAGTTGTACGCCAAATTTAGCAAGTGTGAGTTTTGGCTAAGGCAGGTTGGTTTCCTAGGCCATATATTGAACCAAGAAGGCGTGGCCGTAGACCCAGAAAAAGTCAAAGCCATACTTGACTGGAAGCCACCCGCCAACGTTACAGATGTGCGGAGTTTCCTGGGAATGGCCGGATATTACAGAAGATTTATTGAAGGATTCTCCACTGTGGCAAAACCAATAACACAGTTGCTCAAGAAAGACAAGAAATTTGTATGGACGGAAGCATGCGAGAGAAGCTTCCAAGAACTTAAGAAGAAGCTAACAACCGCACCGGTATTAACCGTGCCAGACATACACAAGAGTTTTGAAGTATATTGTGACGCGTCCCGAAAAGGCCTCGGATGTGTACTAATGCAGGATGGCAAAGTTGTCGCGTATGCCTCCAGGCAGCTGCGAAAACATGAGGAAAATTACCCAACACATGACTTGGAGCTAGCAGCAGTCATACATGCACTCAAGGAGTGGAGGCACTTTCTGTTGGGAAATCGCTGTGAAATATATACGGACCATAAGAGCCTCAAATATATTTTCACACAGCCAGAGCTAAATTTACGCCAACGACGCTGGTTGGAATTGGTCAAGGACTATGATGTCGGCATTCACTACCATCCAGGGAAAGCAAATGTAGTGGCTGATGCCCTTAGTCGAAACCCCAGCCCGGACAACGACGGTCCGCAAAACTTGAGGCCTGAGTTTCAGCAAGAGTTCGCTAGGCTCAACATGGTGTTAGTCTCTGAGGGCACCGTATCAAATCTGGAGATACAACCCACCCTAGTGGAACAAATTAAGAAGGCTCAACAGGGACATCCCAGCATCGAAGGTATAAAGAAGAAAATGAACCTTGGTAAGGCTTCAGAGTTCGTCACAGACAGTGAAGGAATATTATGGTACGGAGACAGACTTTGCGTACCTAACATTGAGGAACTCAAGCAACAAATCCTAACCGAAAGCCACACCGCTCCATAGGGGGGGGGGGGGGGGGGGGGGGGGGGGGGGGGGGGGGGGGGGGGGGGGGGGGGGGGGGGGGGGGGGGGGGGGGGGGGGGGGGGGGGGGGGGGGGGGGGGGGGGGGGGGGGGGGGGGGGGGGGGGGGGGGGGGGGGGGGGGGGGGGGGGGGGGGGGGGGGGGGGGGGGGGGGGGGGGGGGGGGGGGGGGGGGGGGGGGGGGGGGGGGGGGGGGGGGGGGGGGGGGGGGGGGGGGGGGGGGGGGGGGGGGGGGGGGGGGGGGGGGGGGGGGGGGGGGGGGGGGGGGGGGGGGGGGGGGGGGGGGGGGGGGGGGGGGGGGGGGGGGGGGGGGGGGGGGGGGGGGGGGGGGGGGGGGGGGGGGGGGGGGGGGGGGGGGGGGGGGGGGGGGGGGGGGGGGGGGGGGGGGGGGGGGGGGGGGGGGGGGGGGGGGGGGGGGGGGGGGGGGGGGGGGGGGGGGGGGGGGGGGGGGGGGGGGGGGGGGGGGGGGGGGGGGGGGGGGGGGGGGGGGGGGGGGGGGGGGGGGGGGGGGGGGGGGGGGGGGGGGGGGGGGGGGGGGGGGGGGGGGGGGGGGGGGGGGGGGGGGGGGGGGGGGGGGGGGGGGGGGGGGGGGGGGGGGGGGGGGGGGGGGGGGGGGGGGGGGGGGGGGGGGGGGGGGGGGGGGGGGGGGGGGGGGGGGGGGGGGGGGGGGGGGGGGGGGGGGGGGGGGGGGGGGGGGGGGGGGGGGGGGGGGGGGGGGGGGGGGGGGGGGGGGGGGGGGGGGGGGGGGGGGGGGGGGGGGGGGGGGGGGGGGGGGGGGGGGGGGGGGGGGGGGGGGGGGGGGGGGGGGGGGGGGGGGGGGGGGGGGGGGGGGGGGGGGGGGGGGGGGGGGGGGGGGGGGGGGGGGGGGGGGGGGGGGGGGGGGGGGGGGGGGGGGGGGGGGGGGGGGGGGGGGGGGGGGGGGGGGGGGGGGGGGGGGGGGGGGGGGGGGGGGGGGGGGGGGGGGGGGGGGGGGGGGGGGGGGGGGGGGGGGGGGGGGGGGGGGGGGGGGGGGGGGGGGGGGGGGGGGGGGGGGGGGGGGGGGGGGGGGGGGGGGGGGGGGGGGGGGGGGGGGGGGGGGGGGGGGGGGGGGGGGGGGGGGGGGGGGGGGGGGGGGGGGGGGGGGGGGGGGGGGGGGGGGGGGGGGGGGGGGGGGGGGGGGGGGGGGGGGGGGGGGGGGGGGGGGGGGGGGGGGGGGGGGGGGGGGGGGGGGGGGGGGGGGGGGGGGGGGGGGGGGGGGGGGGGGGGGGGGGGGGGGGGGGGGGGGGGGGGGGGGGGGGGGGGGGGGGGGGGGGGGGGGGGGGGGGGGGGGGGGGGGGGGGGGGGGGGGGGGGGGGGGGGGGGGGGGGGGGGGGGGGGGGGGGGGGGGGGGGGGGGGGGGGGGGGGGGGGGGGGGGGGGGGGGGGGGGGGGGGGGGGGGGGGGGGGGGGGGGGGGGGGGGGGGGGGGGGGGGGGGGGGGGGGGGGGGGGGGGGGGGGGGGGGGGGGGGGGGGGGGGGGGGGGGGGGGGGGGGGGGGGGGGGGGGGGGGGGGGGGGGGGGGGGGGGGGGGGGGGGGGGGGGGGGGGGGGGGGGGGGGGGGGGGGGGGGGGGGGGGGGGGGGGGGGGGGGGGGGGGGGGGGGGGGGGGGGGGGGGGGGGGGGGGGGGGGGGGGGGGGGGGGGGGGGGGGGGGGGGGGGGGGGGGGGGGGGGGGGGGGGGGGGGGGGGGGGGGGGGGGGGGGGGGGGGGGGGGGGGGGGGGGGGGGGGGGGGGGGGGGGGGGGGGGGGGGGGGGGGGGGGGGGGGGGGGGGGGGGGGGGGGGGGGGGGGGGGGGGGGGGGGGGGGGGGGGGGGGGGGGGGGGGGGGGGGGGGGGGGGGGGGGGGGGGGGGCTACACATGCATCCCAGTGAACACAACATCACCTGGGAAGAGTTTAAGGAAGGCTTTCGTGGGGCACACATCCCCACTATGCATTCGCCTGCCATAGGGGAGAGCGAGATGAAGCCGTCGAGATGGTTGTGGAGTATCTCAAATCTCTGGAGGAATCTTTCGACAACCTCGTGGACGATCTTGTGGCTGCCCGCATGGACTTAGTTCGGGGCGGTCCTGCCAGCAGGAAGGAGCTTCTCCACATGGCACCGCCTCTGACATTCGTCTCGTCCTCAGCATCTTATGCACCGGCCATTTTGGCCACTGCTCGCCGTCTGCCTACCACTGAGGAGTTCGACCGAGTCATCGCTCCTACTCCAGTCAGAGCTGCACCGCCTGCCGCACCCGCACTGCCGCCTGTCGCACCCGCGCCATCTCCTCAGCGCAGTGCTACGCGCCTGGAGCCTACTAGGGAGGAGGTGGAGGTTGAGTCTCCTGCACCGCTGGGTCTTACCCTCGGCAAGGGGAAGGACATCTTCACCATCTCCGACTGAGTGCGCTTAGTAGCCGCGCGTTGTGCCTGCATGTGTGTTATGTTTTATGTACGTTAGTTTGTAGTAGTTGTGTGCGCTGCATTCCGGAGGAGTGTACTAGTCTAAATAACATGTCAGGAATGTGTACGCACATCCTGAGTGATGTATCGTATGTTTGCGTATCATGTGTAAGATATGTTCTAAGCCGTCCTTCTCCGTGCGAAATCGTTTATGTCTTTGAAAAATCTTGAGGTCTTTTAAATTTTTGCCTTTGCAAGATTTTCCTTGTGCCACACAGTTCTTGCCATGAGTTTTGCAAAATAATACCCCAGAGTGGAAAATGTCTCGTCCGTGGACTCGTTCCATGCCCAATCAACCCGAAGAAGTTTATGGAACACAGACCAGCAACAACTTCACTCAGGGAGAATCTAGTCAACAGGACAGCGAAGCAGCCTTATCTCAAGTATGCCGCCTTTTCGAACAAAGCCAACAGCAACACCAAGAAATGATGAATCACGTCATCAATATGGGGAATCACGGTGAGCCATACCAACCACACTCCAAGTTGTCTGAACTGTAGAAGACACGCCCTCCAACGTTTGCTCACACTGATAGGCCGCTTGAAGCCGATGATTGGCTTCGTGACATCGAAAGAAAGTTGATTATTGCTCAATGTTCTGACCATGAGAAGGTGCTTTATGCACCTCCCTACCTCACTGGAGCAGCTGCAGCATGGTGGGAAAACTTCCTACACATGCATCCCAGTGAACACGGGGGGGGGGGGGGGGGGGGGGGGGGGGGGGGGGGGGGGGGGGGGGGGGGGGGGGGGGGGGGGGGGGGGGGGGGGGGGGGGGGGGGGGGGGGGGGGGGGGGGGGGGGGGGGGGGGGGGGGGGGGGGGGGGGGGGGGGGGGGGGGGGGGGGGGGGGGGGGGGGGGGGGGGGGGGGGGGGGGGGGGGGGGGGGGGGGGGGGGGGGGGGGGGGGGGGGGGGGGGGGGGGGGGGGGGGGGGGGGGGGGGGGGGGGGGGGGGGGGGGGGGGGGGGGGGGGGGGGGGGGGGGGGGGGGGGGGGGGGGGGGGGGGGGGGGGGGGGGGGGGGGGGGGGGGGGGGGGGGGGGGGGGGGGGGGGGGGGGGGGGGGGGGGGGGGGGGGGGGGGGGGGGGGGGGGGGGGGGGGGGGGGGGGGGGGGGGGGGGGGGGGGGGGGGGGGGGGGGGGGGGGGGGGGGGGGGGGGGGGGGGGGGGGGGGGGGGGGGGGGGGGTATGCTTGTGGTGAAGAAGGGCACTATGCTAAACAATGCCCAAAGCCGAGGAACTCGGCCCCCAAGCCAAACAATGGTGGGAATAATCCAGCCCCCAAGCGCAACAATTTCAATCCCAACAACAACCACAGGAAGGGTCACCTGAACCATGTGACCAGGGAAGAAGCGCAGAATGCCCCAGACATCGTGGGGGGGGGGGGGGGGGGGGGGGGGGGGGGGGGGGGGGGGGGGGGGGGGGGGGGGGGGGGGGGGGGGGGGGGGGGGGGGGGGGGGGGGGGGGGGGGGGGGGGGGGGGGGGGGGGGGGGGGGTGATCATCAAGTCCCCCGGAAATAAGCAAATCGCTCAGAGTTACTGCCAAGGAGTAATCATTGAGTTCGAAGGACTACAGTTCCAAGCAAATCTCATCGTGTTGGAAAATAAAGGACTGGATGTCATTTTAGGGATGGACTGGTTAACCACCAACAAAGGATTCATTGACTGTTTCAATCGGACCGTGATTCTCACTCACCATCATGGCAAGACAATAAAGGTTACAGCTCAAGAAAGGCCACGGTCACGGCAACCAAAACTGAACAAAGTGGACATTTCAGAACTGAGAAAAGTTCCAGTGGTATGCGAGTTTCCTGACGGGGGGGGGGGGGGGGGGGGGGGGGGGGGGGGGGGGGGGGGGGGGGGGGGGGGGGGGGGGGGGGGGGGGGGGGGGGGGGGGGGGGGGGGGGGGGGGGGGGGGGGGGGGGGGGGGGGGGGGGGGGGGGGGGGGGGGGGGGGGGGGGGGGGGGGGGGGGGGGGGGGGGGGGGGGGGGGGGGGGGGGGGGGGGGGGGGGGGGGGGGGGGGGGGGGGGGTGTATAGACTATCGAGCTCTCAATATGGTCACCATCAAAAACAAATATCCGATGCCACGGATAAATGATTTGTTTGACCAGCTCGCACAAGCCAAGGTGTTCTCAAAAATTGATTTGAGATCGGGATATCATCAATTGAAAGTACGGACAGAAGATATCCCTAAAACAGCATTCACCTCCAGATACGGATTATATGAATTCACAGTGATGCCTTTTGGTCTAACAAACGCCCCCGCATATTTCGTCCACCTCATGAACAAAGTGTTCATGAAATTCATGGACAAATTTGTTGTGGTGTTCATCGACGATATTCTGGTATACTCAAGGACACCAGAAGAGCATGCTGAGCATCTCAGAATTGTTTTGGGAGAATTAAGGAAACATCAGTTGTACGCCAAATTTAGCAAGTGTGAGTTTTGGCTAAGGCAGGTTGGTTTCCTAGGCCATATATTGAACCAAGAAGGCGTGGCCGTAGACCCAGAAAAAGTCAAAGCCATACTTGACTGGAAGCCACCCGCCAACGTTACAGATGTGCGGAGTTTCCTGGGAATGGCCGGATATTACAGAAGATTTATTGAAGGATTCTCCACTGTGGCAAAACCAATAACACAGTTGCTCAAGAAAGACAAGAAATTTGTATGGACGGAAGCATGCGAGAGAAGCTTCCAAGAACTTAAGAAGAAGCTAACAACCGCACCGGTATTAACCGTGCCAGACATACACAAGAGTTTTGAAGTATATTGTGACGCGTCCCGAAAAGGCCTCGGATGTGTACTAATGCAGGATGGCAAAGTTGTCGCGTATGCCTCCAGGCAGCTGCGAAAACATGAGGAAAATTACCCAACACATGACTTGGAGCTAGCAGCAGTCATACATGCACTCAAGGAGTGGAGGCACTTTCTGTTGGGAAATCGCTGTGAAATATATACGGACCATAAGAGCCTCAAATATATTTTCACACAGCCAGAGCTAAATTTACGCCAACGACGCTGGTTGGAATTGGTCAAGGACTATGATGTCGGCATTCACTACCATCCAGGGAAAGCAAATGTAGTGGCTGATGCCCTTAGTCGAAACCCCAGCCCGGACAACGACGGTCCGCAAAACTTGAGGCCTGAGTTTCAGCAAGAGTTCGCTAGGCTCAACATGGTGTTAGTCTCTGAGGGCACCGTATCAAATCTGGAGATACAACCCACCCTAGTGGAACAAATTAAGAAGGCTCAACAGGGACATCCCAGCATCGAAGGTATAAAGAAGAAAATGAACCTTGGTAAGGCTTCAGAGTTCGTCACAGACAGTGAAGGAATATTATGGTACGGAGACAGACTTTGCGTACCTAACATTGAGGAACTCAAGCAACAAATCCTAACCGAAAGCCACACCGCTCCATAGGGGGGGGGGGGGGGGGGGGGGGGGGGGGGGGGGGGGGGGGGGGGGGGGGGGGGGGGGGGGGGGGGGGGGGGGGGGGGGGGGGGGGGGGGGGGGGGGGGGGGGGGGGGGGGGGGGGGGGGGGGGGGGGGGGGGGGGGGGGGGGGGGGGGGGGGGGGGGGGGGGGGGGGGGGGGGGGGGGGGGGGGGGGGGGGGGGGGGGGGGGGGGGGGGGGGGGGGGGGGGGGGGGGGGGGGGGGGGGGGGGGGGGGGGGGGGGGGGGGGGGGGGGGGGGGGGGGGGGGGGGGGGGGGGGGGGGGGGGGGGCAAATTTCTGCTGAAATTCAGGTCTCAAGTTTGGTAGACAGTCGTTGCCCGAGCTGGGGTTCCGACTAAAAGCATCCACCACTACATTTGCTTTTCCTGGATGGTAGTGAATGCCAACATCACAATCTTTCACTAATTCCAACCAGCGTCATTATCGCAAATTGAGTTCTGCTTGTGTGAAAATATATTTGAGGCTTTTATGGTCCGTATATATTTCACAACGATTCCCAAGCAAAAAGTGTCTCCACTCCTTGAGTGCATGAATGACTGCTGCAAACTCCAAGTCATGGGTGGGGTAATTCTCTTCATGCTTTCGTAGTTGCCTGGAAGCGTAAGCGACTACTTTGCCTTCTTGCATTAAGACGCATCCGAGGCCCTTTCGGGATGCATCACAATACACTTCAAAACTTTTGTGTATGTCTGGTACAACCAATACTGGTGTTGTTGTCAATTTCCTTTTGAGTTCTTGGAAACTTTTCTCGCAGGCTTCAGTCCATACAAACTTTTTATCCTTCTTGAGCAACCGTGTCATTGGTTTTGCTATGGTGGAGAATCCTTCAATAAATCTTCGGTAATATCCTGCCATTCCCAAGAAACTTCGTACATCCATTACCCTGGCTGGTGGTTTCCATCTAAGTACGGCCTTGACCTTTTCCGGGTCTACGGCAACACCTTCTTGGGTTAGTACATGGTAGAAAACCAACCTGTCTTAACCAAAATTCACATTTGCTGGACTTGGCATATAATTGATGTTTCCTTAATTCTCCCAGTACAATCCTGAGATGTTCAGCGTGCTCTTCTGGTGTCTTGGAGTATACCAAAATATCGTCAATGAATACCACAACAAACTTGTCCATAAACTTCATAAATACTTTGTTCATGAGGTGGACAAAATATGCGGGGGCATTTGTCAATCCAAACGGCATTACTGTAAACTCATATAGTCCGTATCTGGAGGTAAATGTTGTCTTGGGAATATCTTCTGTCCGTACTTTTAATTGATGATACCCCAACCTCAAATCAATTTTCGAGAAGACCTTGGCTTGTGCGAGCTCGTCAAATAAGTCATTTATCCGTGGCATTGGATATTTGTTTTTGATGGTGACCATGTTGAGTGCTCGATAGTCTATACATAATCTTAGTGTCCCATCCTTTTTCTTGGTAAATAATACTGGTGAACCCCAAGGTGAGGAGCTGGCTCGTATAAATCCTTTGTCCAGTAATTCTTATATTTGCTGTTCAAAACTAACTCCCCGATGTTTTCGATCATAATAACTCTTCTGTCGGCTTTGAGTTGTCTTGAGTCGGTCCCTGATTAGCTTAACTTTCTCCTCAGCTTCCCTGAGCAGATCTGGGCCGAAGATATGACTGTCTCCGGTCTCTGACCAATTTAGTGGGGTACGACATCTCCACCCGTACAAGGCTTCAAAAGGTGCCATTTGTAGGCTGGCTTGGAAACTGTTATTGTATGCGAACTCGGCATATGGCAAGCTTTCTTCCCAACTGGTCCCATAGGTGAGGACAAACGCTCTCAGCATGTCCTCTAGAATTTGGTTCACGCGTTCAGTTTGCCCATCAGTCTGGGGGTGGTATGCTGTACTGAATGCTAGTTGAGTTCCTAGAGCTTGTTGTAATTGATCCCAAAATCTAGAGACGAATTGGGTGCCTCTGTCAGATATTATAGTCTTTGGAACTCCATGCAGACAGACGATACGGGAGAGATAAAGCCTGGCAAGATTTTGAGTGGTGTGGGTTGTCTTTACTGGGATGAAATGTGCCACCTTAGTCAATATATCTGTGATGACCCATATGGCATCATTTCCATATCGTGACCGAGGTAGTCCGACAATAAAATCCATTCCAATTTCGTCCCATTTCCACTCGAGTATCTTGTTTGGCTGTAATAGTCCTGCTGGTTTTTGGTGCTCGGCCTTAATGCGCTGACATGAATCACAACATGCAATGAATGTGGCTATGTCCCTTTTCATACCATGCCACCAAAAATTTTCCTGAATGTCCTTGTACATTTTGGTTCCTCCAGGATGGATTGAATATGGAGTGGTGTGGCCTTCGGCTAGAAGTTACTCTTTAAGGTCTTATATATTCGGTACGCAAAGCCTATCTCTGTACCACAATATTCCCTTATCGTCTATGACGAATTCTGAGGCCTTGCCCAAACTCACTTTTCTTTTTATGCCTTCGATTCTGGGGTGTCCATGCTGAGCCTCCTTAATCTGTTCTATCAGGGTAGGCTATATTTCCAAATTTGACACATTGCCTTCAGTGACCATTACCAAGTTGAGTTTA
>JAAAWM010009081.1:0-19394 GCA_036873465.1 Thinopyrum obtusiflorum
AACAGGATATAATATAGTATGGAACAATCAAAAATTATAGATACGTTGGAGACGTATCAAGCACCAACCCCGGGTTCATGGGCAATGCGGGCTTGGCAACCCGAGGTGGACGGCGCCCGGGCATGAGTCGGGGCTCTGGCCGAGAAGGTAGCGCTCAAGGTTAGCATTTCGTCTCATCTCCCGTGGCAGCTCATTGTCGAAATCGGCACGGTGGTGCTGCCCGATGCACACAAGGTGTTTGTTGAAATGCCAAAGGAGGGAAGAGGAGGAGGAAGAAGGTTGATGCTAATTGTAAGTCCCACCTATAGTAAGGCGGCGTATCCTGTGAATCTGCTTATCTTCGTGCATCCATGCATCCCATCATCATTATCCGTCAGATCAAAATCTCATGCCCAGCGTGTGTCCGTGCTCATTTTGCAAAAAAGCGCGCACCTCATCCTTGTCAGCCACAGGCTTTCCCCCCGCAACATCAACAACCAACTTCCTGTAGCGGTGTGCCACCTCCCTAAGTGACTGGATCTTCTTGCGGAGCCCTGACGAAGACTTCTTGTGTGACCCACGTTCCTCCTCGGTACCAGCAACTAGGATCGCGGCATCATGCTCTGCCTTCTCGGCCTTTGACACAGCTATCTCATTGTAGACCTGAACCGTCAGAACATTCATAGCCATGACAAAGGGAGTAGAGTTGAGTCCTTCCAAAGGCACAACAAAATAACCACCAGGGGGGGGGGGGGGGGGGGGGGGGGGGGGGGGGGGGGGGGGGGGGGGGGGGGGGGGGGGGGGGGGGGGGGGGGGGGGGGGGGGGGGGGGGGGGGGGGGGGGGGGGGGGGGGGGGGGGGGGGGGGGGGGGGGGGGGGGGGGGGGGGGGGGGGGGGGGGGGGGGGGGGGGGGGGGGGGGGGGGGGGGGGGGGGGGGGGGGGGGGGGGGGGGGGGGGGGGGGGGGGGGGGGGGGGGGGGGGGGGGGGGGGGGGGGGGGGGGGGGGGGGGGGGGGGGGGGGGGGGGGGGGGGGGGGGGGGGGGGGGGGGGGGGGGGGGGGGGGGGGGGGGGGGGGGGGGGGGGGGGGGGGGGGGGGGGGGGGGGGGGGGGGGGGGGGGGGGGGGGGGGGGGGGGGGGGGGGGGGGGGGGGGGGGGGGGGGGGGGGGGGGGGGGGGGGGGGGGGGGGGGGGGGGGGGGGGGGGGGGGGGGGGGGGGGGGGGGGGGGGGGGGGGGGGGGGGGGGGGGGGGGGGGGGGGGGGGGGGGGGGGGGGGGGGGGGGGGGGGGGGGGGGGGGGGGGGGGGGGGGGGGGGGGGGGGGGGGGGGGGGGGGGGGGGGGGGGGGGGGGGGGGGGGGGGGGGGGGGGGGGGGGGGGGGGGGGGGGGGGGGGGGGGGGGGGGGGGGGGGGGGGGGGGGGGGGGGGGGGGGGGGGGGGGGGGGGGGGGGGGGGGGGGGGGGGGGGGGGGGGGGGGGGGGGTATGATCTTGAAAATTTATTTAATCCCCATGATGAATATGAGATTGATAATAATGTTTGCAATAATATTGAAAGTGGGTTTGGAAGAGTGTCAACTTTAGATCCCACATATTTGGAGGATGTTCAATATTGTGAATTTTTTTGATAAAAGTGGGTTTGGAGAAGTCATGACTTTATTTTATGATAATCCCACTATTTTGGAAGAGTGTCAACTTTGCATGCATGTGGATCATGTTGATAATATTTTATATGATAGCTATATTATTGAATTTGATTATGATCCTACATGTAATTATTATGAGAGAGGAAAATATGGTTGTGGAAATCTTCATGTTACTAAATTACCTCTCGTTGCGTTGAGATTGCTATTGTTTCTTTCTTCTTCCTTGCATATGCTAGTTTTTGCTTGTCTTGATAATTTGTTTGCCTATAAGATGCCTATGCATAGGAACTATGTTAGACTTAGATGTGTTTTTCACGTACTTTATGATGCTGTCTTTGTGCTTCAATTCTTGTCTTTCATGTGAGCATCATTAAAATTATCAACGCCTAGCTAAAAGGCTTTAAAGAAAAGAGCTCGTTGGGAGACAACCCAATATTTTTCCTTGCTGTTTTGCAATAAATAATTCATCTAGCCTCTGGTTAGATGTGGTTTTGTGTTTTAATTAGTGCTTGTGCCAAGTAAGACCTTTGGGATGGCTTACGGTGATAGTTGATTTGATCTTGGGGGGGGGGGGGGGGGGGGGGGGGGGGGGGGGGGGGGGGGGGGGGGGGGGGGGGGGGGGGGGGGGGGGGGGGGGGGGGGGGGGGGGGGGGGGGGGGGGGGGGGGGGGGGGGGGGGGGGGGGGGGGGGGGGGGGGGGGGGGGGGGGGGGGGGGGGGGGGGGGGGGGGGGGGGGGGGGGGGGGGGGGGGGGGGGGGGGGGGGGGGGGGGGGGGGGGGGGGGGGGGGGGGGGGGGGGGGGGGGGGGGGGGGGGGGGGGGGGGGGGGGGGGGGGGGGGGGGGGGGGGGGGGGGGGGGGGGGGGGGGGGGGGGGGGGGGGGGGGGGGGGGGGGGGGGGGGGGGGGGGGGGGGGGGGGGGGGGGGGGGGGGGGGGGGGGGGGGGGGGGGGGGGGGGGGGGGGGGGGGGGGGGGGGGGGGGGGGGGGGGGGGGGGGGGGGGGGGGGGGGGGGGGGGGGGGGGGGGGGGGGGGGGGGGGGGGGGGGGGGGGGGGGGGGGGGGGGGGGGGGGGGGGGGGGGGGGGGGGGGGGGGGGGGGGGGGGGGGGGGGGGGGGGGGGGGGGGGGGGGGGGGGGGGGGGGGGGGGGGGGGGGGGGGGGGGGGGGGGGGGGGGGGGGGGGGGGGGGGGGGGGGGGGGGGGGGGGGGGGGGGGGGGGGGGGGGGGGGGGGGGGGGGGGGGGGGGGGGGGGGGGGGGGGGGGGGGGGGGGGGGGGGGGGGGGGGGGGGGGGGGGGGGGGGGGGGGGGGGGGGGGGGGGGGGGGGGGGGGGGGGGGGGGGGGGGGGGGGGGGGGGGGGGGGGGGGGGGGGGGGGGGGGGGGGGGGGGGGGGGGGGGGGGGGGGGGGGGGGGGGGGGGGCAGTCTGTAGTAATCTGTATCTAACGCAAACTTCTGTAACTCAGAAAAATCTACGAAAATAGGAAGACCTACATAATTTGATTATTGATCTACTTCAATTGGAATCAATATTTTATCACGTTCTGGTGATTTTTAACAATTCTTTTCGTGAGCAGAAAGTTTCTGACTTTTTCAGCAAGATCAAATAATTACTATCCAAGAAGATCCTATAGGTTTTACTTGGCACAAACACTAATTAAAACATAAAACCACATATAACCAGAGTCTAGATAAAATATTTATTACTAAACAGAAATAAAAATCAAGGAACAAAAATAAAATTGGGTTGCCTCCCAACAAGCGCTTTTCTTTAAAGCCTTTTTAGATAGGCAATGATAATTTTAATGATGCTCACATGAAAGACAAGAATTGAAGCGCAAAGAGAGCATCATAAAACACGTGACAAACACATCTAAGTCTAACATACTTCCTATGCATAGGCATTTTGTAAGCAAATAAATTTTCAAGGCAAGCAAAAACTAGCATATGCAAGGAAGAAGAAAGAGACGATAGCATTCTCAACATGAAGAGAGGTAATTTAGTAACATGAAAATTTCTACAACCATTTTTTCCTCTCTCATAATAATTACATGTAGGATCATAAGCAAATTCAACAACATAGCTATCACATAAAATATTCTCTTTATGAATCACATGCATGCAAAGTTGACACTCTTCCAAAATAGTGGGATTAACATTAACTAAAGTCATGACCTCTCCAAACCCACTTTCAGTCTTATTGTAAACATTATAATCAATCTCATATTCATCATGGGGATTAAATAAATTTTCAAGATCATAAGAAGAATCACCCCAATCATGATCATTGCAACAAGTAGTAGACATAGCAAAACTAGCATCCCCAAGCTTAGGGTTTTGCATATTATTAGCACAATTGACATCAAGAGAATTTATAATAACATCATTGCAATCATGCTTTTGATTCAAGGAACTATCAAGTATGGGTGCAATAGCAATAATCTCATGTTTAACATAAGGAACTATAGCAAATTCATCTCCATAAATATTGGCATCATGGCCATAAGAATAGCAAGCATCATGTTCATCAAGGGATATTTCAATCAAATCATCGAAATCATAATTATCTATAGATTCGTGCATATCATTATTTTCTTCCAAAGCAACGGTCATTCTTTTAATAAATTCCTTAACATAGGCATTATGAGCATAGTTTTCATAGCAATATTTAAGTATGTCAGAATTTTCAGATTTGTAGAGAGTAATATCATACTTTTCAATCAAAGAAGCAACTTCATGAGCACCCTTAAAAATGACAAATTCTTCAATTTGTTCAATATCATAGTAACTATAAACACCCTTTCCATAAGAAGATAAGATTTCATTATCATTAAACTCACATAGGTAGGGAAGGTGTTTTTTAGGGTTCTTAGAGCAACAAGTAAAATCATAAATTTCACAAAGATTCCAAGCATAGCATAGCAAACTATTTATTTGATACCATAAGAGCTTCCCCTTTTCAGACAAACGATGACGCACAAAATGAGCATGCTCATCTAAAGATTTTCCCTCAACTAAACTAGTTGGGGTTTCAGCACGAGCACATATAGATCGAAGATGATCCAAGTAACACTTTAAGTGGATCCATGTCAATAGATTTTTAGCAAGCAAAGATGCAAGCAAATAGAAGGCACATGGAAACACAAACAAAAAGACATACGGGAAGAAGGCAAAGAAAAGGCAAATGTGAAGTGGGGGAGAGGAAAACAAGAGGCAAATGGCAAATAATGTAATGCGAGGGATAAGAGTTTGTGATGGGTACTTGGTATGTCTTGACTTGTGTGTAGACTACCCGGCAACGGCACCAGAAATGGCTCGTTGACGGGAGATCAAATCTTGACTTGACTTGGTGTAAGCCTCCCCGGCAACGGCGCTAGAAATCCTTCTTGCTACCTCTTGAGCACTGCGTTGGTTTTCCCTTGAAGAGGGGGGGGGGGGGGGGGGGGGGGGGGGGGGGGGGGGGGGGGGGGGGGGGGGGGGGGGGGGGGGGGGGGGGGGGGGGGGGGGGGGGGGGGGGGGGGGGGGGGGGGGGGGGGGGGGGGGGGGGGGGGGGGGGGGGGGGGGGGGGGGGGGGGGGGGGGGGGGGGGGGGGGGGGGGGGGGGGGGGGGGGGGGGGGGGGGGGGGGGGGGGGGGGGGGGGGGGGGGGGGGGGGGGGGGGGGGGGGGGGGGGGGGGGGGGGGGGGGGGGGGGGGGGGGGGGGGGGGGGGGGGGGGGGGGGGGGGGGGGGGGGGGGGGGGGGGGGGGGGGGGGGGGGGGGGGGGGGGGGGGGGGGGGGGGGGGGGGGGGGGGGGGGGGGGGGGGGGGGGGGGGGGGGGGGGGGGGGGGGGGGGGGGGGGGGGGGGGGGGGGGGGGGGGGGGGGGGGGGGGGGGGGGGGGGGGGGGGGGGGGGGGGGGGGGGGGGGGGGGGGGGGGGGGGGGGGGGGGGGGGGGGGGGGGGGGGGGGGGGGGGGGGGGGGGGGGGGGGGGGGGGGGGGGGGGGGGGGGGGGGGGGGGGGGGGGGGGGGGGGGGGGGGGGGGGGGGGGGGGGGGGGGGGGGGGGGGGGGGGGGGGGGGGGGGGGGGGGGGGGGGGGGGGGGGGGGGGGGGGGGGGGGGGGGGGGGGGGGGGGGGGGGGGGGGGGGGGGGGGGGGGGGGGGGGGGGGGGGGGGGGGGGGGGGGGGGGGGGGGGGGGGGGGGGGGGGGGGGGGGGGGGGGGGGGGGGGGGGGGGGGGGGGGGGGGGGGGGGGGGGGGGGGGGGGGGGGGGGGGGGGGGGGGGGGGGGGGGGGGGGGGGGGGGGGGGGGGGGGGGGGGGGGGGGGGGGGGGGGGGGGGGGGGGGGGGGGGGGGGGGGGGGGGGGGGGGGGGGGGGGGGGGGGGGGGGGGGGGGGGGGGGGGGGGGGGGGGGGGGGGGGGGGGGGGGGGGGGGGGGGGGGGGGGGGGGGGGGGGGGGGGGGGGGGGGGGGGGGGGGGGGGGGGGGGGGGGGGGGGGGGGGGGGGGGGGGGGGGGGGGGGGGGGGGGGGGGGGGGGGGGGGGGGGGGGGGGGGGGGGGGGGGGGGGGGGGGGGGGGGGGGGGGGGGGGGGGGGGGGGGGGGGGGGGGGGGGGGGGGGGGGGGGGGGGGGGGGGGGGGGGGGGGGGGGGGGGGGGGGGGGGGGGGGGGGGGGGGGGGGGGGGGGGGGGGGGGGGGGGGGGGGGGGGGGGTTGGAATACAGTATATATAATGCAAGGACAAAATATGAATTGGTTTGATACAGCATTCCGTTTGGATTCCGTTTGATGTTCCTTTTCTGCGAAACACTGAAATAGGCAAAAAAACAGCAATTTGCACTGGGCCTTGGGTTAGTAGGTTAGTCCCAAAAATAATATAAAAGTGCATAATAAAGCCCATTAAACATCCAAAATAGAATATATAATAGCATGGAACAATAAAAAATTAATGATACGTTGGAGACGTATCATTCGATAACCTTGGTTTCATCACTGAGGGAAATACGTACCGTCACTGTGCTGCATCATCCCTTCCTCTTTGGGGAAATACCGACATAGTCCTAGCAGACATCAAAAGGAATTTATGGCACCGTTGCCGGGGAGGATCTTCAACATATACTAGGTTCCTAATCACAAATCTCATCTCCTCGCAATTTACATTATTTGCCATTTGCCTCCCGTTTTCCTCTCCCCCACTTCACAAAAATTTGCCGTTTTATTCGCCCCTCTTTTTCGTTCGCCATTTTCTTGCCGAATCTATCTATGTTCTTGCTTCCTAGTCATAATGGCTAGCGTGCCTACTCCTCCTTTGTCACCAGATTTTGAAGTTCTTTACTTCAAGCAAAGACAAGGAGAAAATTTGAAAGATGTCTGGTGTAGGCTTATGGAATCTTATTGCATTTGCAATTTAAAGGGGGAGGCTAAGATTTTTCTTCGTAATTTTTACATAGGATTGGCTTTGCATCCTAGACAACTACTTCTAGATTTTGCCGCTAAAAGGAATTTTATTGAGCTTGATGCCAATGCTGCCTATGAAATTTTAGAAGGAATTTTGGGGGTTCCACCTCAAAAGAAGGGGTTTTCTTTCACCCCTGAGGGAGTTCAAATGTTGGACAAACTTGGTGATTTGCATAAACATATGGTTGAGATACAAAAATATAATGAACCCCTCAAACACCTCAATGGTAGTATCAATCACATGAATACCTTGATTACTCTTTGCAACAAGCGATTGGATATTTTGGATCTAAAGATGGTTTCTTTTCTGAAGAATTTAGGGAAGCGTAAAGAGCCTCCCGGGTTTGGGAAAACCCTTACAAAAGTTGCCAAAACTTCAGATGACAAAACTTAGATCCTTACTTTATGCCTAGCTAAGGGCGTAAAACTATAGCGCTTATTGGGAGGCAACCCAATGAATAAAATTTATTTTTGTGTTTTGCTTTCTGTTCTTGAGTGTTTGCACAATTATGCTACTGTTATGATTGTGGGGGGGGGGGGGGGGGGGGGGGGGGGGGGGGGGGGGGGGGGGGGGGGGGGGGGGGGGGGGGGGGGGGGGGGGGGGGGGGGGGGGGGGGGGGGGGGGGGGGGGGGGGGGGGGGGGGGGGGGGGGGGGGGGGGGGGGGGGGGGGGGGGGGGGGGGGGGGGGGGGGGGGGGGGGGGGGGGGGGGGGGGGGGGGGGGGGGGGGGGGGGGGGGGGGGGGGGGGGGGGGGGGGGGGGGGGGGGGGGGGGGGGGGGGGGGGGGGGGGGGGGGGGGGGGGGGGGGGGGGGGGGGGGGGGGGGGGGGGGGGGGGGGGGGGGGGGGGGGGGGGGGGGGGGGGGGGGGGGGGGGGGGGGGGGGGGGGGGGGGGGGGGGGGGGGGGGGGGGGGGGGGGGGGGGGGGGGGGGGGGGGGGGGGGGGGGGGGGGGGGGGGGGGGGGGGGGGGGGGGGGGGGGGGGGGGGGGGGGGGGGGGGGGGGGGGGGGGGGGGGGGGGGGGGGGGGGGGGGGGGGGGGGGGGGGGGGGGGGGGGGGGGGGGGGGGGGGGGGGGGGGGGGGGGGGGGGGGGGGGGGGGGGGGGGGGGGGGGGGGGGGGGGGGGGGGGGGGGGGGGGGGGGGGGGGGGGGGGGGGGGGGGGGGGGGGGGGGGGGGGGGGGGGGGGGGGGGGGGGGGGGGGGGGGGGGGGGGGGGGGGGGGGGGGGGGGGGGGGGGGGGGGGGGGGGGGGGGGGGGGGGGGGGGGGGGGGGGGGGGGGGGGGGGGGGGGGGGGGGGGGGGGGGGGGGGGGGGGGGGGGGGGGGGGGGGGGGGGGGGGGGGGGGGGGGGGGGGGGGGGGGGGGGGGGGGGGGGGGGGGGGGGGGGGGGGGGGGGGGGGGGGGGGGGGGGGGGGGGGGGGGGGGGGGGGGGGGGGGGGGGGGGGGGGGGGGGGGGGGGGGGGGGGGGGGGGGGGGGGGGGGGGGGGGGGGGGGGGGGGGGGGGGGGGGGGGGGGGGGGGGGGGGGGGGGGGGGGGGGGGGGGGGGGGGGGGGGGGGGGGGGGGGGGGGGGGGGGGGGGGGGGGGGGGGGGGGGGGGGGGGGGGGGGGGGGGGGGGGGGGGGGGGGGGGGGGGGGGGGGGGGGGGGGGGGGGGGGGGGGGGGGGGGGGGGGGGGGGGGGGGGGGGGGGGGGGGGGGGGGGGGGGGGGGGGGGGGGGGGGGGGGGGGGGGGGGGGGGGGGGGGGGGGGGGGGGGGGGGGGGGGGGGGGGGGGGGGGGGGGGGGGGGGGGGGGGGGGGGGGGGGGGGGGGGGGGGGGGGGGGGGGGGGGGGGGGGGGGGGGGGGGGGGGGGGGGGGGGGGGGGGGGGGGGGGGGAGGTAGCAAGAAGGATTTCTGGTGCCGTTGCCGGGGAGATCTACGCACAAGTCAAGACACACCAAGTACCCATCACAAACTCTTATCCCTCGCATCACATTATTTGCCATTTGCCTCTCATTTTCCTCTCCCCCACTTCACCTTTGCCTTTTCTTCGCCTTCTTCCCGTATGTCTTTTTGCTTGTGTTTCCATGTGTCTTCTATTTGCTTGCATCTTTGCTTGCTAAAATTCTATTGATATGGATCCACTTAAAGTGTTCTACTTGCATCATCTTTGATCCTTATGCGCTCGTGCTGAAACCCCAACTAGCCTAGTTGATGGGAAATCTTTAGATGAGCATGCTCATTTTGTGCATCATCGTTTATCTGAAAAGGGGAAGCTCTTATGGTATCAAATACATAGTTTGCTTTGCTATGCTTGGAATCTTTGTGAAATTTATGATTTTACTTGTTGCTCTAAGAACCCTAAAAAACACCTTCCCTACCTATGTGAGTTTAATGATAATGAAATCTTATCTTCTTATGGAAAGGGTGTTTATAGTTACTATGATATCGAACAAATTGAAGAATTTGTTGTTTTTAAGGGTGCTCATGAAGTTGCTTATTTGATTGAAAAGTATGATATTACTCTCTACAAATCTGAAAATTCTGACATACTTAAATATTGCTATGAAAACTATGCTCATAATGCCTATGTTAAGGAATTTATTGAGAGAATGACCGTTGCTTTGGAAGAAAATAATGATATGCACGAATCTATAGATAATTATGATTCCGATGATTTGATTGAAATATCCCTTGATGAACAAGATGCTTGCTATTCTTATGGCCATGATGCCAATATTTATGGAGATGAATTTGCTATAGTTCCTTATGTTAAACATGAGATTATTGCTATTGCACCCATACTTGATAGTTCCTTGAATCAAAAGCATGATTGCAAATATTTTACTATAAATTCTCTTGATGTCAATTGTGCTAATAATATGCAAAACCCTAGGGGGGGGGGGGGGGGGGGGGGGGGGGGGGGGGGGGGGGGGGGGGGGGGGGGGGGGGGGGGGGGGGGGGGGGGGGGGGGGGGGGGGGGGGGGGGGGGGGGGGGGGGGGGGGGGGGGGGGGGGGGGGGGGGGGGGGGGGGGGGGGGGGGGGGGGGGGGGGGGGGGGGGGGGGGGGGGGGGGGGGGGGGGGGGGGGGGGGGGGGGGGGGGGGGGGGGGGGGGGGGGGGGGGGGGGGGGGGGGGGGGGGGGGGGGGGGGGGGGGGGGGGGGGGGGGGGGGGGGGGGGGGGGGGGGGGGGGGGGGGGGGGGGGGGGGGGGGGGGGGGGGGGGGGGGGGGGGGGGGGGGGGGGGGGGGGGGGGGGGGGGGGGGGGGGGGGGGGGGGGGGGGGGGGGGGGGGGGGGGGGGGGGGGGGGGGGGGGGGGGGGGGGGGGGGGGGGGGGGGGGGGGGGGGGGGGGGGGGGGGGGGGGGGGGGGGGGGGGGGGGGGGGGGGGGGGGGGGGGGGGGGGGGGGGGGGGGGGGGGGGGGGGGGGGGGGGGGGGGGGGGGGGGGGGGGGGGGGGGGGGGGGGGGGGGGGGGGGGGGGGGGGGGGGGGGGGGGGGGGGGGGGGGGGGGGGGGGGGGGGGGGGGGGGGGGGGGGGGGGGGGGGGGGGGGGGGGGGGGGGGGGGGGGGGGGGGGGGGGGGGGGGGGGGGGGGGGGGGGGGGGGGGGGGGGGGGGGGGGGGGGGGGGGGGGGGGGGGGGGGGGGGGGGGGGGGGGGGGGGGGGGGGGGGGGGGGGGGGGGGGGGGGGGGGGGGGGGGGGGGGGGGGGGGGGGGGGGGGGGGGGGGGGGGGGGGGGGGGGGGGGGGGGGGGGGGGGGGGGGGGGGGGGGGGGGGGGGGGGGGGGGGGGGGGGGGGGGGGGGGGGGGGGGGGGGGGGGGGGGGGGGGGGGGGGGGGGGGGGGGGGGGGGGGGGGGGGGGGGGGGGGGGGGGGGGGGGGGGGGGGGGGGGGGGGGGGGGGGGGGGGGGGGGGGGGGGGGGGGGGGGGGGGGGGGGGGGGGGGGGGGGGGGGGGGGGGGGGGGGGGGGGGGGGGGGGGGGGGGGGGGGGGGGGGGGGGGGGGGGGGGGGGGGGGGGGGGGGGGGGGGGGGGGGGGGGGGGGGGGGGGGGGGGGGGGGGGGGGGGGGGGGGGGGGGGGGGGGGGGGGGGGGGGGGGGGGGGGGGGGGGGGGGGGGGGGGGGGGGGGGGGGGGGGGGGGGGGGGGGGGGGGGGGGGGGGGGGGGGGGGGGGGGGGGGGGGGGGGGGGGGGGGGGGGGGGGGGGGGGGGGGGGGGGGGGGGGGGGGGGGGGGGGGGGGGGGGGGGGGGGGGGGGGGGGGGGGGGGGGGGGGGGGGGGGGGGGGGGGGGGGGGGGGGGGGGGGGGGGGGGGGGGGGGGGGGGGGGGGGGGGGGGGGGGGGGGGGGGGGGGGGGGGGGGGGGGGGGGGGGGGGGGGGGGGGGGGGGGGGGGGGGGGGGGGGGGGGGGGGGGGGGGGGGGGGGGGGGGGGGGGGGGGGGGGGGGGGGGGGGGGGGGGGGGGGGGGGGGGGGGGGGGGGGGGGGGGGGGGGGGGGGGGGGGGGGGGGGGGGGGGGGGGGGGGGGGGGGGGGGGGGGGGGGGGGGGGGGGGGGGGGGGGGGGGGGGGGGGGGGGGGGGGGGGGGGGGGGGGGGGGGGGGGGGGGGGGGGGGGGGGGGGGGGGGGGGGGGGGGGGGGGGGGGGGGGGGGGGGGGGGGGGGGGGGGGGGGGGGGGGGGGGGGGGGGGGGGGGGGGGGGGGGGGGGGGGGGGGGGGGGGGGGGGGGGGGGGGGGGGGGGGGGGGGGGGGGGGGGGGGGGGGGGGGGGGGGGGGGGGGGGGGGGGGGGGGGGGGGGGGGGGGGGGGGGGGGGGGGGGGGGGGGGGGGGGGGGGGGGGGGGGGGGGGGGGGGGGGGGGGGGGGGGGGGGGGGGGGGGGGGGGGGGGGGGGGGGGGGGGGGGGGGGGGGGGGGGGGGGGGGGGGGGGGGGGGGGGGGGGGGGGGGGGGGGGGGGGGGGGGGGGGGGGGGGGGGGGGGGGGGGGGGGGGGGGGGGGGGGGGGGGGGGGGGGGGGGGGGGGGGGGGGGGGGGGGGGGGGGGGGGGGGGGGGGGGGGGGGGGGGGGGGGGGGGGGGGGGGGGGGGGGGGGGGGGGGGGGGGGGGGGGGGGGGGGGGGGGGGGGGGGGGGGGGGGGGGGGGGGGGGGGGGGGGGGGGGGGGGGGGGGGGGGGGGGGGGGGGGGGGGGGGGGGGGGGGGGGGGGGGGGGGGGGGGGGGGGGGGGGGGGGGGGGGGGGGGGGGGGGGGGGGGGGGGGGGGGGGGGGGGGGGGGGGGGGGGGGGGGGGGGGGGGGGGGGGGGGGGGGGGGGGGGGGGGGGGGGGGGGGGGGGGGGGGGGGGGGGGGGGGGGGGGGGGGGGGGGGGGGGGGGGGGGGGGGGGGGGGGGGGGGGGGGGGGGGGGGGGGGGGGGGGGGGGGGGGGGGGGGGGGGGGGGGGGGGGGGGGGGGGGGGGGGGGGGGGGGGGGGGGGGGGGGGGGGGGGGGGGGGGGGGGGGGGGGGGGGGGGGGGGGGGGGGGGGGGGGGGGGGGGGGGGGGGGGGGGGGGGGGGGGGGGGGGGGGGGGGGGGGGGGGGGGGGGGGGGGGGGGGGGGGGGGGGGGGGGGGGGGGGGGGGGGGGGGGGGGGGGGGGGGGGGGGGGGGGGGGGGGGGGGGGGGGGGGGGGGGGGGGGGGGGGGGGGGGGGGGGGGGGGGGGGGGGGGGGGGGGGGGGGGGGGGGGGGGGGGGGGGGGGGGGGGGGGGGGGGGGGGGGGGGGGGGGGGGGGGGGGGGGGGGGGGGGGGGGGGGGGGGGGGGGGGGGGGGGGGGGGGGGGGGGGGGGGGGGGGGGGGGGGGGGGGGGGGGGGGGGGGGGGGGGGGGGGGGGGGGGGGGGGGGGGGGGGGGGGGGGGGGGGGGGGGGGGGGGGGGGGGGGGGGGGGGGGGGGGGGGGGGGGGGGGGGGGGGGGGGGGGGGGGGGGGGGGGGGGGGGGGGGGGGGGGGGGGGGGGGGGGGGGGGGGGGGGGGGGGGGGGGGGGGGGGGGGGGGGGGGGGGGGGGGGGGGGGGGGGGGGGGGGGGGGGGGGGGGGGGGGGGGGGGGGGGGGGGGGGGGGGGGGGGGGGGGGGGGGGGGGGGGGGGGGGGGGGGGGGGGGGGGGGGGGGGGGGGGGGGGGGGGGGGGGGGGGGGGGGGGGGGGGGGGGGGGGGGGGGGGGGGGGGGGGGGGGGGGGGGGGGGGGGGGGGGGGGGGGGGGGGGGGGGGGGGGGGGGGGGGGGGGGGGGGGGGGGGGGGGGGGGGGGGGGGGGGGGGGGGGGGGGGGGGGGGGGGGGGGGGGGGGGGGGGGGGGGGGGGGGGGGGGGGGGGGGGGGGGGGGGGGGGGGGGGGGGGGGGGGGGGGGGGGGGGGGGGGGGGGGGGGGGGGGGGGGGGGGGGGGGGGGGGGGGGGGGGGGGGGGGGGGGGGGGGGGGGGGGGGGGGGGGGGGCAAATTACCATGCTGTTTTGTAGGACTCTCAAAATAATATAAGTGAAGCATGATAGAACAATAGTTTCTATAAAACAAAACCACCGCCGTGCTCTAAAAGATATAAGGGAAGCACTAGAGCAAAAACTATATAGCTCAAAAGATATAAGTGAAGCACATAGAGTATTCTAATAAATTCCGAATCATGTGTGTCTCTCTCAAAAGGTGTGTACAGCAAGGATGATTGTGGTAAAATAAAAAGCAAAGACTCAAATCATACAAGACGCTCCAAGCAAAACACATATCACGTGGTGAATAAAAATATAGCTCCAAGTAAAGTTACCGATGGACGAAGACGAAAGAGGGGATGCCTTCCGGGGCATCCCCAAGCTTTGGCTTTTTGGTGTCCTTAGATTATCTTGGGGTGCCATGGGCATCCCCAAGCTTAGGCTCTTGCCACTCCTTGTTCCATAATCCATCAAATCTTTACCCAAAACTTGAAAACTTCACAACACAAAACTCAACAGAAAATCTCGTGAGCGAAAGAAAACAAAACACCACTTCAAGGTACTGTAATGAACTCATTCTTTATTTATATTGGTGTTAAACCTACTGTATTCCAAATTCTCTATGGTTTATAAACTATTTTACTAGCCATAGATTCATCAAAATAAGCAAACAACACATGAAAAACAGAATCTGTCAAAAACAGAAAAGTCTGTAGTAATCTGTAACTAACCTAAACTTCTGGAACTCATAAAAATCTACCAAAATAGGACGACCTAGACAATTTGTTTATTGATCAGCTTCAATTGGAATCAATATTTTATCACGTTCTGGTGATTTTTAACAATTGTTTTCGTGAACAGAAAGTTTCTGGAATTTTCAGCAAGATCAAATAACTATCATCCAAGAAGATCCTATAGGTTTTACTTGGCACAAACACTAATTAAAACATAAAAACACCTCTAACCAGAGGCTAGATCAAATATTTATTCCTAAACAGAAGCAAAAAGCAAAAAACTAAAATAAAATTGGGTTGCCTCCCAACAAGCGCTATCGTTTAACGCCCCTAGCTAGGCATAAAAGCAAGGATAGATCTAAGTATTACCATCTTTGGTAGGCAATCCATAAGTGGCTCTCATAATAGATTCATAAGGTAATTTTATTTTCTTTCTAGGAAAGTGTTCCATGCCTTTCCTTAACGGAAATTGGAATCTAATATTCCCTTCCTTCATATCAATAATTGCACCAATCGTTCTAAGGAAAGGTCTACCAAGAATAATCGGACACGAAGGATTGCAATCTATGTCAAGAACAATGAAATCTACGGGCACATAGTTCCTATTTGCAACAATAAGAACATCATTAATTCTTCCCATAGGTTTCTTAATAGTGGAATCCGCAAGGTGCAAGTTTAAAGAACAATCATCAAATTCACGGAATCCTAGCAAATCACACAAAGTTTTTGGGATCGTGGAAACACTAGCACCCAAATCACACAAAGCATAGCATTCAAAATCTTTAATTCTAATTTTAATAGTAGGTTCCCACTCATCATAAAGTTTTCTAGGGATAGAAACTTCCAACTCAAGTTTTTCTTCATAAGATTGCATCAAAGCATCAACGATATGTTTAGTAAAAGCTTTATTTTGACTATAAGCATGAGGGAAATTTAGCACGGATTGCAACAAGGAAATACAATCTATCAAAAAGCAATCATCATAATTAAATTCCTTGAAATCCAAAATAGTGGGTTCATTGATATCTAAAGTTTTGACCTCTTCAATCCCACTTTTACCAATTTTTGCATCAAGATCAAAAAAACTCCGAATTTTTGGGACGCCTTCTAACTAAAGTTGACTCATCTCCAGTCCCATCATTATCAAGATTCATATTGCAAAACAAAGATTTAATAGGAGACACATCAATAACTTTTAGATCTTCATCTTTATTCTCACAAAAATTAGAAGAACACGCTTTTACAAAGCAATCTTTCTTAGCATGCATCCTAGTGGTTCTTTCTTTGCACTCATCAATGGAAATTCTCATGGCTTTGAGAGACTCATTGATATCATGCTTAGGTGGAATAGATCTAAGTTTCAAAGAATCAACATCAAGAGAAATTCTATCAACGTTCCTAGCCAATTCATCAACCTTAATCAATTTTTCTTCAAGCAAAGCATTGAAATTCTTTTGCGAATTCATAAACTCCTTAACACTAGTCTCAAATTCAGAGGGCATCTTATTAAAATTTCCATAAGAATTGTTGTAGGAATTACCATAATTATTAGAGGAATTACTAGGGAACGGTCTAGGATTAAAGTTTCCTCTATACGCGTTGTTACCAAAATTATTCCTACCAAGGGGGGGGGGGGGGGGGGGGGGGGGGGGGGGGGGGGGGGGGGGGGGGGGGGGGGGGGGGGGGGGGGGGGGGGGGGGGGGGGGGGGGGGGGGGGGGGGGGGGGGGGGGGGGGGGGGGGGGGGGGGGGGGGGGGGGGGGGGGGGGGGGGGGGGGGGGGGGGGGGGGGGGGGGGGGGGGGGGGGGGGGGGGGGGGGGGGGGGGGGGGGGGGGGGGGGGGGGGGGGGGGGGGGGGGGGGGGGGGGGGGGGGGGGGGGGGGGGGGGGGGGGGGGGGGGGGGGGGGGGGGGGGGGGGGGGGGGGGGGGGGGGGGGGGGGGGGGGGGGGGGGGGGGGGGGGGGGGGGGGGGGGGGGGGGGGGGGGGGGGGGGGGGGGGGGGGGGGGGGGGGGGGGGGGGGGGGGGGGGGGGGGGGGGGGGGGGGGGGGGGGGGGGGGGGGGGGGGGGGGGGGGGGGGGGGGGGGGGGGGGGGGGGGGGGGGGGGGGGGGGGGGGGGGGGGGGGGGGGGGGGGGGGGGGGGGGGGGGGGGGGGGGGGGGGGGGGGGGGGGGGGGGGGGGGGGGGGGGGGGGGGGGGGGGGGGGGGGGGGGGGGGGGGGGGGGGGGGGGGGGGGGGGGGGGGGGGGGGGGGGGGGGGGGGGGGGGGGGGGGGGGGGGGGGGGGGGGGGGGGGGGGGGGGGGGGGGGGGGGGGGGGGGGGGGGGGGGGGGGGGGGGGGGGGGGGGGGGGGGGGGGGGGGGGGGGGGGGGGGGGGGGGGGGGGGGGGGGGGGGGGGGGGGGGGGGGGGGGGGGGGGGGGGGGGGGGGGGGGGGGGGGGGGGGGGGGGGGGGGGGGGGGGGGGGGGGGGGGGGGGGGGGGGGGGGGGGGGGGGGGGGGGGGGGGGGGGGGGGGGGGGGGGGGGGGGGGGGGGGGGGGGGGGGGGGGGGGGGGGGGGGGGGGGGGGGGGGGGGGGGGGGGGGGGGGGGGGGGGGGGGGGGGGGGGGGGGGGGGGGGGGGGGGGGGGGGGGGGGGGGGGGGGGGGGGGGGGGGGGGGGGGGGGGGGGGGGGGGGGGGGGGGGGGGGGGGGGGGGGGGGGGGGGGGGGGGGGGGGGGGGGGGGGGGGGGGGGGGGGGGGGGGGGGGGGGGGGGGGGGGGGGGGGGGGGGGGGGGGGGGGGGGGGGGGGGGGGGGGGGGGGGGGGGGGGGGGGGGGGGGGGGGGGGGGGGGGGGGGGGGGGGGGGGGGGGGGGGGGGGGGGGGGGGGGGGGGGGGGGGGGGGGGGGGGGGGGGGGGGGGGGGGGGGGGGGGGGGGGGGGGGGGGGGGGGGGGGGGGGGGGGGGGGGGGGGGGGGGGGGGGGGGGGGGGGGGGGGGGGGGGGGGGGGGGGGGGGGGGGGGGGGGGGGGGGGGGGGGGGGGGGGGGGGGGGGGGGGGGGGGGGGGGGGGGGGGGGGGGGGGGGGGGGGGGGGGGGGGGGGGGGGGGGGGGGGGGGGGGGGGGGGGGGGGGGGGGGGGGGGGGGGGGGGGGGGGGGGGGGGGGGGGGGGGGGGGGGGGGGGGGGGGGGGGGGGGGGGGGGGGGGGGGGGGGGGGGGGGGGGGGGGGGGGGGGGGGGGGGGGGGGGGGGGGGGGGGGGGGGGGGGGGGGGGGGGGGGGGGGGGGGGGGGGGGGGGGGGGGGGGGGGGGGGGGGGGGGGGGGGGGGGGGGGGGGGGGGGGGGGGGGGGGGGGGGGGGGGGGGGGGGGGGGGGGGGGGGGGGGGGGGGGGGGGGGGGGGGGGGGGGGGGGGGGGGGGGGGGGGGGGGGGGGGGGGGGGGGGGGGGGGGGGGGGGGGGGGGGGGGGGGGGGGGGGGGGGGGGGGGGGGGGGGGGGGGGGGGGGGGGGGGGGGGGGGGGGGGGGGGGGGGGGGGGGGGGGGGGGGGGGGGGGGGGGGGGGGGGGGGGGGGGGGGGGGGGGGGGGGGGGGGGGGGGGGGGGGGGGGGGGGGGGGGGGGGGGGGGGGGGGGGGGGGGGGGGGGGGGGGGGGGGGGGGGGGGGGGGGGGGGGGGGGGGGGGGGGGGGGGGGGGGGGGGGGGGGGGGGGGGGGGGGGGGGGGGGGGGGGGGGGGGGGGGGGGGGGGGGGGGGGGGGGGGGGGGGGGGGGGGGGGGGGGGGGGGGGGGGGGGGGGGGGGGGGGGGGGGGGGGGGGGGGGGGGGGGGGGGGGGGGGGGGGGGGGGGGGGGGGGGGGGGGGGGGGGGGGGGGGGGGGGGGGGGGGGGGGGGGGGGGGGGGGGGGGGGGGGGGGGGGGGGGGGGGGGGGGGGGGGGGGGGGGGGGGGGGGGGGGGGGGGGGGGGGGGGGGGGGGGGGGGGGGGGGGGGGGGGGGGGGGGGGGGGGGGGGGGGGGGGGGGGGGGGGGGGGGGGGGGGGGGGGGGGGGGGGGGGGGGGGGGGGGGGGGGGGGGGGGGGGGGGGGGGGGGGGGGGGGGGGGGGGGGGGGGGGGGGGGGGGGGGGGGGGGGGGGGGGGGGGGGGGGGGGGGGGGGGGGGGGGGGGGGGGGGGGGGGGGGGGGGGGGGGGGGGGGGGGGGGGGGGGGGGGGGGGGGGGGGGGGGGGGGGGGGGGGGGGGGGGGGGGGGGGGGGGGGGGGGGGGGGGGGGGGGGGGGGGGGGGGGGGGGGGGGGGGGGGGGGGGGGGGGGGGGGGGGGGGGGGGGGGGGGGGGGGGGGGGGGGGGGGGGGGGGGGGGGGGGGGGGGGGGGGGGGGGGGGGGGGGGGGGGGGGGGGGGGGGGGGGGGGGGGGGGGGGGGGGGGGGGGGGGGGGGGGGGGGGGGGGGGGGGGGGGGGGGGGGGGGGGGGGGGGGGGGGGGGGGGGGGGGGGGGGGGGGGGGGGGGGGGGGGGGGGGGGGGGGGGGGGGGGGGGGGGGGGGGGGGGGGGGGGGGGGGGGGGGGGGGGGGGGGGGGGGGGGGGGGGGGGGGGGGGGGGGGGGGGGGGGGGGGGGGGGGGGGGGGGGGGGGGGGGGGGGGGGGGGGGGGGGGGGGGGGGGGGGGGGGGGGGGGGGGGGGGGGGGGGGGGGGGGGGGGGGGGGGGGGGGGGGGGGGGGGGGGGGGGGGGGGGGGGGGGGGGGGGGGGGGGGGGGGGGGGGGGGGGGGGGGGGGGGGGGGGGGGGGGGGGGGGGAACTCTCCGGTACTCCGAAAAATACCCGAATCACTCGAAACCTTTCTGATGTCCGAATATAGTCGTCCAATATATCAATCTTTATGTCTCGACCATTTCGAGACTCCTCGTCATGTCCCCGATCTCATCCGGGACTCCAAACTTTCTTTGGTACATCAAAACACATAAACTCATAATACCGATCGTCACCGAACTTTAAGCGTGCGGACCCTACGGGTTCGAGAACTATGTAGACATGACCGAGACACATCTCCGGTCAATAACCAATAGCGGAACCTGGATGCTCATATTGGCTCCCACATATTCTACGAAGATCTTTATCGGTCAAACCGCATAACAACATACATTGTTCCGTTTGTCATCGGTATGTTACTTGCCCGAGATTCGATCGTCGGTATCTCAATACCTAGTTCAATCTCGTTACCAGCAAGTCTGTTTACTCGTTCTGTAACACATCATCCCGTAACTAACTCATTAGTTACAATTCTTGCAAGGCTTATAGTGATGTGCATTACCGAGTGGGC
>JAAAWM010009082.1:0-19421 GCA_036873465.1 Thinopyrum obtusiflorum
AAAGAATTTCAGAATGAGGTAGAAAATCATCGTAACAAAAGGATTAAGTTTCTGTGGTCTGATCGCGGAGACGAATATCTTAGTCATGAGTTTGGCCAACATCTGAGTGATCGTGGAATCGTTTCACAGCTTACGCCTCTCGAAACTCCACAGCGAAATGGAGTGTCGGAACGATGTAACCGAACCTTGTTAGACATGATAAGGTCGATGATGTCTCTTACAGATCTACCGATATCTTTTTGGGGTCACGCACTAGAAACTGCTGCTCACACATTAAACAGAGCACCGTCTAAGTCTGTTGAGACGACACCATACGAGTTATGGCATGGGAAGAAACCCAGTTTGTCGCATCTTAAAATTTGGGGATGTGAAGCTTATGTAAAACATTTACAACCAAGCAAACTCGATCCTAGATCAGACAAATGTTACTTTGTAGGTTATCCCAAGGAAACAGTTGGGTATTCTTTCTACCACCCGTCCGATAACAAAGTGTTTGTTGCAAGGTATGGGGTTTTTCTTGAGAAAGAGTTTCTCGCAAAAGAATTAAGTGGGAGGACAGTACAACTTGATGAGATTAGTGAATCTTCGGCAACCGTTGATATGGCTAAGGAACTGGAAGAAATTCCGCTAATTATCCCTACAACCGAGCCGGAAGTTGTCACATGTGATGCGGAAACTTCAGACAATGTTGTAACTGAACCGCGCAGATCAGGTAGGGCTATCCAGCCACTTGAGTGGTTTCATAACGAAATCTTCATTCTTGAAGACAATGAACTTGCGCACTACAAGGAAGCAATGGCGGGGCCCAGCTCAAGGGAATGGCACAAGGCCATGAAATCCGAGATGGAATCCATGTACGAAAACCAAGTTTGGAACTTGGAAGAACTTCCAGATGGCGTAAAACCCATTGGTTGTAAATGGATTTTCAAAAGAAAGACGGACCCGGATGGTAACATTACTATCCACAAAGCTAGACATGTCATGAAAGGGTTCACGCAAGTTCCAGGAGTCGACTATGACGAGACTTTCTCGCCCGTAGCTATGCTTAGGTCTGTTCGGATATTACTAGCAATTGCTGCTTATTTTGATTATGAAATATGGCAGATGGACGTCAAAACGGTTTTCCTAAATGGAAACCTCAAAGAGGATGTATACATGATACAGCCAGAAGGTTTTGTCGTTCATAAGGATGCTGGAAAGGTATGCAAACTTCAGAAAGCCATTTATGGTCTGAAGCAAGCGTCAAGGAGCTGGAACATTCATTTTGATGAAGTGGTCAAATAGTTTGGCTTCATCAGGAATGACGAAGAATCTTGTGTATACAAGAAGTTTAGTGGGAGCGCAAAAGCATTTCTAATCTTGTATGTGGATGACATATTGTTGATTGGAAATGACGTAAATTTCCTTAGCGAAATAAAAGACTCATTGAAAATGAGTTTTTCAATGAAAGACTTAGGCAAAGCGGCATATGTATTGGGCATCAGGATCTATAGAGATAAATCAAAACGCCTGATAGTGCTTAGCCAAAGCACGTACATTGACAAGGTGTTGAAAAGGTTCAACATGGAGAACTCCAAGAAAGGCCTACTCCCCATGTCACCTGGCACAGTGCTTTGCAAGAATCAGTGTCCTCGGACTCTTGATGAGTGAGTACAGATGAATGATGTTCCATATGCCTCGGCAGTTGGTTCTATTATGTATGCCATGCTATGTACAAGACCGGATGTTTCCTATGCGCTAAGTGTTAGCAGCCGGTACCAAAGTGATCCAGGATTCGAACACTGGGCCACAGTCAAGGGTATTCTTAAGTACCTCAGAAGGACCAAGGATTTACTCCTTGTGTACGGAGGTGATGAAGAGCTCATTGTAAGTGGTTACACTGATGCAGGCTTCAGATGACTTCAAATCTCAATCAGGCTATGTTTTCATATTGAACGGCGGCGCAGTTGATTGGAAAAGTTCCAAACAAAAGACTGTGGCGGATTCTACGACGGAGGGAGAATATGTTGCTGCTTCAGAAGCCTCCAAGGAGGCGGTATGGATCAAGCAATTTCTTGAAGACCTTGGTGTGGTTCCAAGTGCTCTGGACCCGGTGGAGATCTATTGTGATAATAGTGGCGCCATTGCTCAGGCAAGGGAGCCACGTTCGCACCATAAGACAAGACATATTGAACACAAATATAAACTCATTCGACATCATGTCGAAGCGGGTTTAGTGAAAGTACGCAAAGTTCACACGGATCTGAACGTGTCAGACCCGATGACAAAGCCTCTACCACGAGCAAAGCTTGAGCAACACCGGATTGCCATTGGTGTTAGGGAAGCCATGTAACTGGATTATGACTCTAATGCAAGTGGGAGTCTGTAGGAGATATGCCCTAGAGGCAGTAATAACAGTTATTTTGTATCTCTGAGTTTGTAATGAATGTTTATGTTTCATGCTATAACTGCAATGATTCTCGAGTCTGCAATATCCATGAGGCTCGGAGGGAAACTAATATGCACGTGTGGTATAATAAACGGTAAAATGTATTCCTAGTCTTGCCTCTAAGACTGGCTCAAGTATTGCATGATGATCCTGTTTTCCTGATCATGGGCATGTCTATGCCGGCAATTTTGAGGGCACAATGTTGGTAGAACACTTGTGTTGAATCGACCCGAATTGATGTTATGCTATGAGATACATTCAACACAAGTTAATGGTTAATAACATAGAGATAGTTAATGTTTGCATAATTCCTTAGACCATGAGAGTATCGAGTTTCTTCGTACTTGCTTCATGAACTTTGGGGTTTGTTAAACGTCATCCGTAAATGGGTGGCTATTACGGCGGCTTACGGGTTCACGGAAAAGTATGGAAAGTAACGAGATAGCTCGAGATTGGGATTTGCTCCTCCGACGATGGTGAGATATTCTCGGGCCCTCTCGGTGTTACGGTATCCATCATCGTCTGGCCAGACACAGGGTGATTTAATCACGGGGATGCCGGAACACGGAAACAAGAAAAGAGAACAAAACCGGTAACGTGGTAACTTGCATAGTGGACAAGTTGTTGATCCACGGGGATGCAGAAAATCTCACCTCGGGTGTTTGTAATATATCGTGAAGCAACATGAATAGCACACGGCAACTGGAGGTTCACTCGAATATTCATTCGTGTGGGTATAGGGGTCAATATGGGTGTCCACGGCTCCGATGTTGATCATTGATCGGAAAGTGTTCCGAGTCATGTCTATACTTCACTAAACCTATAGGGTCACACGCTTAAGGGTCATCTATCTGCTGAATACTAGACAGGGAGTCTGAGAGAAAATCACCGAAAAAGTTTCGGACGAAACGGAAACGTTCCGGAGAGAACACCGGAATAGTTTCGGTGAAACTGAAAAGTTGTTTCAGGGTATTCCATTAAGTCATATTGGTTCCGGCATACGCCTAGAAATTCTTGGAGGGTGCCAGAATTGTTCTGGTAACTTCTGGAAATTTTCCAGAGATAAAAACCGGAAGTGTTCCGGAGCAGCGGAACCGCTATGGTTGCTTTTCGCTGAAGAAAAACATTGTTCCGGAATTGTTTCGGAATGCGTTCAAAATTGTTTTAGTGGGTACTGGAATTGTTCTAGGCACACAGAAATAATTTGGGATTTAACGGACGCAGAAAAATGTCTTCATGAATAGTGAAAGTGCTTTATGGATATTTTTTGGAAAGCACCTTTTTGGATATTTCCAAAAAGGCTTCTAGAATGCCTTAGGCACTATGGAAGCCCCCTTGGGGGGGCCCCATGAGGGTGGCTGGCCATGGTGGTGCTCCTCCATGGAGCTCCACATGGCACACCTTTTTGCCTTTTATTCTTTTATGTATGACATAAAGTGGGGGCACTTTGGTACTTTTGTATGCCAATTTGGCCCCTTGGCTTTCCTATAAATAGGAGGTGAGTGGGCTGCCCAAAACTCATCCTTGCTCTCATATACACATGCCATTTGACTTGTCTGGCTTCTCTCTCCCTCCCACGAAATAGTTTCGTAGAGCCGGAAGGCTGTCTGGGTTCCAGCAGGAACTAGTTCTGGACGGCGAAGCCCTGCCGGATAGCTGACACCGTATGTGTGCAACCCCGTAGAGAGTTCGTAGTTTCGATCTTTTGCCCGAGGGGCTATTCAAGTGTCCTCCCGAAGGGCTGTCCGAGTTTCCGTTTGAGTTTCAAGGGTCCTCCCGAAGGGCTATCCGTGACATCGTCCGAGGAACTGTCCGACCGCCTCCCGAAGGGCTGTCCGACGAGGAAGTACATCCTTGCGGTTGGGAGGTTGTAAATCCTAGCTGCAGGGATCTGCACCGACGATCTACACCGACTCTTCTTCCACTGCGCTTTGAGTCGGTACGGATCAGATCAAACCTTGTATGCAGTCTCCATAGTGATCCTGGGCGTGCTCGCTGTACCGGAAATTTTTGTTTTCTGTCGCGTTCCCCTACAGCTGCCCATTCTGCTGTCGCACATCTTGATGGCGAGTATAGTCGCTTGGATGCCTCTGAGTTCCTAACATCCCGTATGCCCCTGCTGGAGATGATATCGGATACTACACAGCTGTCTATGCCCCTTACGGGCGACGTCGATACAACTCGCAGGTTTTGATTCAGTGCACTCAGGCTCTGGATCGCACTGCCAGGGCTCTTATCATCGAGTTGTTTGCCACTCGAGCACGTCTTTACGATGCTATGACACAGTTGCTGCCAGTTGTTCGTGCAGGGATACATCTAGAATATATCCTTTACCCGCGCAGGACTCAGATGCCGACAGGTATTGATTGGCCTGCTGTTGGAGGTCACACACCCGCACGTGGACTTCTTCTTCCAGTTCGAGACCGGGTTCTGCATCAGGGTGCCCACGAAGAGCAGGACTTTTCTGCCATGAGCGCTCATCGTCCGCACCTGCAGTTACCCTGTTTCAGTGGTTTTCCTCGATGTTGATGTAGCCTTTGCTATGTCTCGTTGTTGTATTCCTCACCGCGTGCCTGCGCGCCGCCTAGTATGTCTAGATGTTTAAAATTGCGAAGTTATGCTGTCCGCGTGTAACCGACTCTGTGTATGGATTTGTATGTCTTAATTGACTACTATTATGTATCTATTGCACTACTTATTTATTGTCGTGTTACATCATGATTGTCGCTAAACACTTGCAGTTGCTTTTACTAAACTACCCCCTGTTAAATTTTAGCAGGATGGTTAGACCAGGTGGTCGTGGTCGTGGCCGTGGTGCCAATCCTCCACCCCCGCCAGACTATATGGCAGCTATGATGCAGCAGTTTGAGTTGAACCGCCAGTTCATGACAGGAATCATGGCTCAGTTTCCACACCAGAATCAGAATGCTCAGAATCAACAAGCTGCCCCAATAACTATGCAGGAGTTTGTGCTCTAGGGGAACGCAGCAGAAAACAAAAAATTTCCGACCTACGCACCAGCCCAGGACCACTATGGAGACTGCATACAAGGTTTGATCTTTTCGTTACCGACTCGTAGCGCAGTGGAAGTAGAGTCAATGACGAACGGCGGTGCAGATCCCCGCAGCTAGGATTTTACAACCTCCCAACCGTGAGGATGTACTCCCTCGTTTGCCCCTCAGACAGCCCTCCGGGAGGCAGTCGGACAGTCCCTCGGACGGTGTCGTGGACAGCCCTCCGGGAGGACCTTCGAAACTCGGACGGTCACTCGGACAGCCCTTCGGGAGGACCCTCGAAACTCGGACAGTCACACGGACAGCCCTTCGGGAGGCACTCTCAAACTAAGACCGAAACTACAATCTCTCTACAGAGTTGCACATATACGGTGTCATCTATCCGGCAGGGCTTCGCCGTCCAGAACTAGTTCCCACCGAAACCCAGACAGCCTTTCGGCTCTACGAAACTATTTCGCTGGGTGGGAGAGAGAAGCCAGACAAGTCTATGGCATGTGTATGAGAGCAAGCATGAGTTTTGGGGCAGCCCCCTCACCTCTATTTATAGGAAAGCCAAGGGGTAAAGTTGGCATACAAAAATTACCAAAGTACCCCCACTTTATGTCACACATAAAAGGCATAAAGGGCATAAAAAGAAGGCAAGTGGAGTAGCTCCACATGGCTGCCATCCCATGGTGGGACCCCCCCAAAAGGGGTTCCTTAGTCCCTAAGTCTTTCTAGAAGCCTTTTGGAAATATCCCAAAAGGTGACTTTCCATAAAATATCCAAAAAGCACTTTCACTATTCATGAAGACATTTTTCTGCATCCGTTAAATCCCAAATTATTTCTGTGTGCCTGGAATAATTCCAGTATCCACTAAAACAATTTTGAACGCATTCCGAAACAATTCCGAAACAATATTTTTCTTCAGCGAAAAGCTACCATTGCGGTTCCGGCTGCTCCGGAACATTTTCGGTTTTTGTCCCGGAAAAATCCCAGAAGTTACCAGAACAATTCTGGCACCCTCCAAGAATTTCTAGGCGTGTGCCAGAACCAATATGACTTAATGGAATACCCTGAAACAACTTTTCAGTTTCACCAAAACTATTCCGGTGTTCTCTCCGAAACGTTTCCGTTTCGTCCGAAACTTTTCCGGTGATTTTCTCTCAGACTCCCTATCTAGTATCCAGCAGATAGATGACCCTTAAGCATGTGACCCTATAGGTTCGGTGAAGTATAGACATGACCGGAACTCTTTCCGATCAATGATCAACATCAGAGCCGTGGACACCCATATTGAGCCCTATACCCACACGAATGAATATTCAAGTGAACCTCCAGTTGCAGTGTGCTATTCCTGTTGCTTCGCGATATGTTACAATTACCCGAGGTGAGATGTATTGGCATCCCTGTGAATCAACAACTTGTTCACTATGCCAGTTCCCTCGTTACCGGTATTGTTCTCTTTTCTCGTTTCTGTGTTGCGGCATCCCTGTGATCAAATCACAATGAGTCTGGCCAGACGATGATGGATACCGTAACACCGAGAGGGCCCAGAGATATCTCTCCATCGTCGGAGGATCAAATCCCAATCTTGAGCTAACAAGTCCCTTGACATACTTTCCCATGAACTCGTAAGCTGCCGTAATAGCCACCCAGTTACGGATGACGTTTAACAAACCCCAAAGTTCATGAATCAAGCATGAAGAAACTCGATACTCTCATGGTCTGAGGAATTATGCAAACATTAACTTCTCTGTGTTATTAACCATTAACTTGTGACGAATGCATCTCATAGCATAACATCAATCGGGTCGATTCAACACAAGTGTTCTCCTAACATTGTGCCCTCAAAGTTGCTGGCTTAGTCATGCCCATGATCAGGAAAACAGAATCATCATGCAACACTTGAGCTAGTCTTAGAGGCTAGACTAGGAATACATTTTACCGTTTATTATTCCACACGTGCATCTGAGTCTTCCTCCGAGCCTCGTGTTATTGCAGACTCGAGAACCATAGCAGTTATAGCATGGAACATAAACATAATTATGAACACAGAGATAAATAATAGCATTTATTATTGCCTCTAGGGCATATCTCCTACAGACTCCCACTTGCACTAGAGTTAATAATCTAGTCAATGCTAATGCACTTTACACCTATGGCATACCGGTGTAAAATATGCTTCATATGTGGTATAGCCTGATGTCCAACGGATCTGACAACTTCAGTTCCGTGTGTATCTTTGCATATCCTCGCATGTTCACGCTTTCACAAAATTCATATTTTGTGTGGACTTGGCTTTGTATATATGTGAATCACAGATCGAACCTGGATTCCTCAGACTGAGTTATGGACCAACTACCTGCAGTAGTGTCCCATTGACAAAAGCCATCTTGGAACCATACTAAGTTCATGAATGAACTATATGATTCAACATCTTCTTTGTCACTTCTAAAGCGTCAACATACTTAGCCTTTGTTATAGAATTCCTCACAGTATCCTGTTTGGAACAATTTCCAACTACCGTGCCACCATATTGTGTATTACACAAAACCCTTAACTTAAATCGAAAATCGCATGGAGCATTGATGAAGACTGTATCGATGTAATTACTTACAACGAGCACTTCATAATCTCTGCTTGCGAGAAAACATGTCATCAGTGCTACTTTAGTACTTAATGACATTTTCACTGTTGTCCCATGATCAGTACTTTTGATCACTTTGGTATCTATACTCGCAACAACTTTGGAGTATTGGACATATCTGGTTGTTTTACATACCATGGAATACATGATTAATCCAAACACAAGAGTGTGTGGAATTTCCATCATGTATTTTGCTCATCAGTGTTTTGGGACACCGAGTCTTGCAAAAACTCTTTCCATGTGACTTCGGCAAGAATCACTCCTTGACATTTTTAGTGCTAAAAGGTTTTAGCATCTTGTCAATATGTACTTTTTGCTCAGCCCCATTAGGTAAATCTATCTCCATAGATCATCATGCCTAATATCAAGGCTATTTAGCCCAAGCACTTCATCAAAAAACTATTTTCAAATGAAGTCCTAATTCGTGTCAAGAAATTTATTTCCAAATTAACAATGTGTCAAGCACACAAGGTTTTTAGAAATAACATTATGCTCCCACTTACTTTCTTGAAACCACAAGCATCTTCGTTACCCATTTGATGAAGTCAAACTCTTTTGACCATTTCATCAAAAACAAAGATTCCAACTTCACTTTGCTCCCTCCTGTCCATTGCTGGAACTCTGAAGTTTGCATACTTACTAGCATCCTCTAGAATGACAAAATACCTTGTACTGTCTCGCATGCAAGTCCTTGGTTTCATTTCCATCAGATGGAAATCCTTTCATCATCCATGTTTCATATCTCATGATTGAAATATGTATTAATTGCTAGTTTAACCCAAACCGACCTTAAGCATCGCTACAGAGAGACAATCTTGCCGTAGTTTAATTCCTTGAATTTGTTATAAGCAACAAGTCGAGCTTAATGGATAAAACATTTTTATCCGTATCAGTTTGTAGTTCCATTCCAATTCGTTAGACTCTAAGTCTTCCGAAGGGTTCATCAAGATATAATCTTGAATCATTCATATGGAAACTATCTCGAATTATATTGGCATTTAGCCAATTCCGGAGTCAGGGCCCATCAATGCTTCCTTGTGTTTTGTAGGTATACTGTTGTCTAACAACAATATCTCGTTTGCGCACCTGAGAGGTTTGCACGAGTTTTGCCTACGTCGTTCAGCTGCAAGTTCGATCGAAGTCCATACATCTCATGTAGAGGCTTCCGTATCAGTCGCAGTAGGAAACTCTGGAATCACTTCCAAGGTTCCTTTCCTTTGATCTGATGACGAAGATACTGTTATCTCGTCGAGTTGCACTGTCCTCCCACTCACCTTTTTGCAAGAACCATTCTCTTTAAAAGCATACCGTTTTGTGGCAAAACCTGTTGCCTCGGTATTGTGGTGGGGGAATACCCAACATCTTGGGATAACCTACAAAGTAGCTCTTGTCTGATTTGGAATAGGTTTGTAACCTTTTACACAAGCCTCGTATTCCATATGTTTAAGAAAAGATGTAACATGGTTGGGCGTACCATACCATGGCGTCATTTCAACAGACCTGGTAGTGCTCTTTTCAGTGTAAAAACCGCAGACTCTAAAGCATTACTTTAAAAGTGATAATGGCAAATTGATTTATGTCATCTTTGATCTTACCATGTCACAAATGGTTTGAATACATCTTCACATACATTCCACTCACAGTGGTGTTCTGGGAGGTGTAAGTTATGAAACTCTTTTCACAACTCATCAGACATTCGCTAAACTTTTAACTCAGATATTCCTTTCCACAATCAAATTGCAGAAACATAATTTTCTTGTTACAATAATTTCTACTTCATTTTGAAAACCTTTTGAATGATTTCAAAAGATCCAGACTTATGTCTCATCAAGCAAATATCCATATATCTACTTGAGTCATTTTTGAAGATAGACAAATCCACTGCTTGCAATAACCTTTATTGGACTACACACATCATAATGTATGATCACCAATAAGTTCGTTGCTCGTTCCTTATGGCCTGTGAACGGTATTTCAGTCACTTCACTTTTTGGAGGAAAGCTGCAAGTGTCAGATGATTCAAAATCAAACGACTTCAAAATCCATCATAATGGAATTTTCCATGCGGGTTTCTCCAATGTGACCAAATGCAGTGCCACACCTGTGTGGTATTCTTTTAGTCTTGCGACATTTAGCGTCAGTGTTATGGATGTATCATATTACAATCAATATTCATAACATACATCCCATCCATGATGGAAGCATGGCCCTTATGTTATTCATGATTCCGAACAACAATTGTTCTTTCATGAACAACACTCTTGCAACAATCATTATGCAAATGGGCTAGAGTGTCTAAAACTCTAAAATGATTTATGAAAGTAAATACAGAGGTAATGTATTATTATCAATATTCATAACATACATCTCATTCATAATGAAAGTATGGCCCTTATGTTTATTCATAACACCGAACATCAAAAGTTCTCTTATGAACAACCTTCTTGCAAGGTACCTTATGCAATGGGCTAGAGTGTGTAAAACTCTAAATGAATTATGAAAATAAATACATAGGTAATACACTGATGGAATGTATAGTAACTTTTACTATGTTCCCAGCACGTATCTGAACCTCACTCCGGCCAGTCTTTTAGGCCGTAGTAGTTCTTGCATCGAATTGCAACGAAAAGCAATCGAGCGGGTATCTCTGTGATTAACTCACAATACCCAAGAATCAGTGATTAACATGTTTAATCATAATTCCTAAGAACTATTTCCTTGACCAGCCATCTATACATCAATAGCTTGTATGACTTTCATACATGAGCTGGATATTCCAGTCTTCTCTCTTTTTGCCTTTATACTTCTAATAGTTTAACTTTCAGTATTTCTCCTACTCTCAGAAGAAGCATCCAACTTAAGAGTGGCGTTAGCCCCGGACTTCCTAGGTGTGAAAGTCTCACTAACACCCTTCGGACATTCCCTTTATCTTTAAGCTGTTGTATTATTCACTATCATCACATGATAGGCGTTCTCCTGGATCCCTCTCCTAACAGTCAAATGCCCAGTAAACACTTTACTAATACTTTGCGAACAAACATTGCTTTGTTTGTATCTGAAAATGATTTTCAATTCCATGAATATCACATAACTATCCCAAACTTTCAAAGTTCGGGTCTCATGGAAGCAAGCATATTGCACTTGACCGTAACGGAATTCTAGCTTTTGGATCGAAGGGCGAGAGTCACATCATCCATAGCTTTTAGCGGGAGGATACCGAAAGCATGCGATAGGACAAAATCCTTCTTGGCACTCTTGAGGACAATCCTCATATTACGTTACCAACCATAAAGTTTTAACCAGATATTTTAATAGCTATTCAATTTTAATAGGGAAGGTGGAAACGTGAGCCATTATTCTATAACTATTATGCAGATAACACTTAGACAGTGTCCATAATTAATTGCACTAAGAATTAAAAGATTTAATTCTAAAGTGCGCTCCCACTCAAATCAATATCTCTCAAAATTGATTGTGAGTGTTACAAGACCCATATTACAATTCAATGCCAAGGATGCATCCATCTCAAGTGACGAGAACTGCAATCGGTAGGCTAACTTGCCAATCACATCTCTATGTGACTCTTGTTCATCTTTCGATGCGAGTGTTTCGAGCTCATGACTTTCATGCCTGAACGTCAAGACAACCAAGTGATCTCGCTGCGAGGTCTCAACTCACCCGCCTCACACTTCTCTAATCGTTCGTACCCATGCATCCATGTGATACCCCGAAGAGATAGGTGTCGTGACGGTGCTACACTTGGAAGAACACTAACTACTTGATATTTTTGTGAGAGATCACCCTAATAAAAGCGACTACCGCGCAATCAAGAAGGGTGCAACATAAGGGATAAACATCTCAGGCAATTCATAATAGCATGATATGGTCTAGCCCTTTCTGACGGAGAAGTCTTTTATTTCTTTGTCTCTGGCATTTGCGTTGGTGTTCACCTTCGCGAAGATTGCCACCACCTTGTTGATGCACCAGATAATATTGCTATCTCTATAGCTAATAAAATAAGTGCATTACTTAAGGTTGACACGCAGGTCATTAATGTGACAATCATATGGCTCCAGCCATCATGCCGAATCATGACTCGTAGGTCATGTTAATTTACATTGTATAGTCATCTCATACATAATCAAATTAATATGAGCACTGCTATACCACATCACATCACATGCAAACCATCCTGCAAAACCAAGTTAGATGCCTCTAATCAGTTTATGCAAAATTTCATTTTACGTGGCTTCTAAGGTTTCGAACAAACCGCAGCTACCAACGTCCATCATCAAGTATGATCATTCAAGTCGCTAGATTAACTTTTCAGGGTGTATGAAACACGAGATAATAAAATCTCGAGCCCCATATTAAACTTCGTCATATGCATGACCCCCGTGTAGATCATATATGCATTGCCCTTTCGTCTGCGAAATTTCATCTTTCTCTCTAACTACGGTGGAATTCAACGAACTGTTAGCACTTCGTTGATCAATCAGGGTCGCGGATTGCCAGAACTTTGAAACTCCACCATACTGTTATCAAGATCAGAAATATGCAAATTTCAGGGATGCAACAAGAACATCGGGTAACAGATTTCATCTGCTACCCGCACAAATAATTTTAGCAATAGAACTCATCTACTACAAAATTATATTGTGCAACACCCATACATCTCATATATTCTAGATCGCAACCTGCATCTACGCATAGCACGGCTCATGATGCCACTGTAGGGGAACACAGCAGAAAACAAAAAAATTCCGACCTACACACCAGCCCAGGACCACTATGGAGACTGCATACAAGGTTTGATCTTTTCGTTACCGACTCGTAGCGCTGCGGAAGTAGAGTCGATGATGAACGGCGGTACAGATCCCCGCAGCTAGGATTTTACAACCTCCCAACGTGAGGATGTACTCCCTCGTTTGCCCCTCGAACAGCCCTTTGGGAGGCAGTCGGACAGTCCCTCGGACGGTGTCGTGGACAGCCCTCCGGGAGGACCTTCGAAACTCGGAGGGGGGGGGGGGGGGGGGGGGGGGGGGGGGGGGGGGGGGGGGGGGGGGGGGGGGGGGGGGGGGGGGGGGGGGGGGGGGGGGGGGGGGGGGGGGGGGGGGGGGGGGGGGGGGGGGGGGGGGGGGGGGGGGGGGGGGGGGGGGGGGGGGGGGGGGGGGGGGGGGGGGGGGGGGGGGGGGGGGGGGGGGGGGGGGGGGGGGGGGGGGGGGGGGGGGGGGGGGGGGGGGGGGGGGGGGGGGGGGGGGGGGGGGGGGGGGGGGGGGGGGGGGGGGGGGGGGGGGGGGGGGGGGGGGGGGGGGGGGGGGGGGGGGGGGGGGGGGGGGGGGGGGGGGGGGGGGGGGGGGGGGGGGGGGGGGGGGGGGGGGGGGGGGGGGGGGGGGGGGGGGGGGGGGGGGGGGGGGGGGGGGGGGGGGGGGGGGGGGGGGGGGGGGGGGGGGGGGGGGGGGGGGGGGGGGGGGGGGGGGGGGGGGGGGGGGGGGGGGGGGGGGGGGGGGGGGGGGGGGGGGGGGGGGGGGGGGGGGGGGGGGGGGGGGGGGGGGGGGGGGGGGGGGGGGGGGGGGGGGGGGGGGGGGGGGGGGGGGGGGGGGGGGGGGGGGGGGGGGGGGGGGGGGGGGGGGGGGGGGGGGGGGGGGGGGGGGGGGGGGGGGGGGGGGGGGGGGGGGGGGGGGGGGGGGGGGGGGGGGGGGGGGGGGGGGGGGGGGGGGGGGGGGGGGGGGGGGGGGGGGGGGGGGGGGGGGGGGGGGGGGGGGGGGGGGGGGGGGGGGGGGGGGGGGGGGGGGGGGGGGGGGGGGGGGGGGGGGGGGGGGGGGGGGGGGGGGGGGGGGGGGGGGGGGGGGGGGGGGGGGGGGGGGGGGGGGGGGGGGGGGGGGGGGGGGGGGGGGGGGGGGGGGGGGGGGGGGGGGGGGGGGGGGGGGGGGGGGGGGGGGGGGGGGGGGGGGGGGGGGGGGGGGGGGGGGGGGGGGGGGGGGGGGGGGGGGGGGGGGGGGGGGGGGGGGGGGGGGGGGGGGGGGGGGGGGGGGGGGGGGGGGGGGGGGGGGGGGGGGGGGGGGGGGGGGGGGGGGGGGGGGGGGGGGGGGGGGGGGGGGGGGGGGGGGGGGGGGGGGGGGGGGGGGGGGGGGGGGGGGGGGGGGGGGGGGGGGGGGGGGGGGGGGGGGGGGGGGGGGGGGGGGGGGGGGGGGGGGGGGGGGGGGGGGGGGGGGGGGGGGGGGGGGGGGGGGGGGGGGGGGGGGGGGGGGGGGGGGGGGGGGGGGGGGGGGGGGGGGGGGGGGGGGGGGGGGGGGGGGGGGGGGGGGGGGGGGGGGGGGGGGGGGGGGGGGGGGGGGGGGGGGGGGGGGGGGGGGGGGGGGGGGGGGGGGGGGGGGGGGGGGGGGGGGGGGGGGGGGGGGGGGGGGGGGGGGGGGGGGGGGGGGGGGGGGGGGGGGGGGGGGGGGGGGGGGGGGGGGGGGGGGGGGGGGGGGGGGGGGGGGGGGGGGGGGGGGGGGGGGGGGGGGGGGGGGGGGGGGGGGGGGGGGGGGGGGGGGGGGGGGGGGGGGGGGGGGGGGGGGGGGGGGGGGGGGGGGGGGGGGGGGGGGGGGGGGGGGGGGGGGGGGGGGGGGGGGGGGGGGGGGGGGGGGGGGGGGGGGGGGGGGGGGGGGGGGGGGGGGGGGGGGGGGGGGGGGGGGGGGGGGGGGGGGGGGGGGGGGGGGGGGGGGGGGGGGGGGGGGGGGGGGGGGGGGGGGGGGGGGGGGGGGGGGGGGGGGGGGGGGGGGGGGGGGGGGGGGGGGGGGGGGGGGGGGGGGGGGGGGGGGGGGGGGGGGGGGGGGGGGGGGGGGGGGGGGGGGGGGGGGGGGGGGGGGGGGGGGGGGGGGGGGGGGGGGGGGGGGGGGGGGGGGGGGGGGGGGGGGGGGGGGGGGGGGGGGGGGGGGGGGGGGGGGGGGGGGGGGGGGGGGGGGGGGGGGGGGGGGGGGGGGGGGGGGGGGGGGGGGGGGGGGGGGGGGGGGGGGGGGGGGGGGGGGGGGGGGGGGGGGGGGGGGGGGGGGGGGGGGGGGGGGGGGGGGGGGGGGGGGGGGGGGGGGGGGGGGGGGGGGGGGGGGGGGGGGGGGGGGGGGGGGGGGGGGGGGGGGGGGGGGGGGGGGGGGGGGGGGGGGGGGGGGGGGGGGGGGGGGGGGGGGGGGGGGGGGGGGGGGGGGGGGGGGGGGGGGGGGGGGGGGGGGGGGGGGGGGGGGGGGGGGGGGGGGGGGGGGGGGGGGGGGGGGGGGGGGGGGGGGGGGGGGGGGGGGGGGGGGGGGGGGGGGGGGGGGGGGGGGGGGGGGGGGGGGGGGGGGGGGGGGGGGGGGGGGGGGGGGGGGGGGGGGGGGGGGGGGGGGGGGGGGGGGGGGGGGGGGGGGGGGGGGGGGGGGGGGGGGGGGGGGGGGGGGGGGGGGGGGGGGGGGGGGGGGGGGGGGGGGGGGGGGGGGGGGGGGGGGGGGGGGGGGGGGGGGGGGGGGGGGGGGGGGGGGGGGGGGGGGGGGGGGGGGGGGGGGGGGGGGGGGGGGGGGGGGGGGGGGGGGGGGGGGGGGGGGGGGGGGGGGGGGGGGGGGGGGGGGGGGGGGGGGGGGGGGGGGGGGGGGGGGGGGGGGGGGGGGGGGGGGGGGGGGGGGGGGGGGGGGGGGGGGGGGGGGGGGGGGGGGGGGGGGGGGGGGGGGGGGGGGGGGGGGGGGGGGGGGGGGGGGGGGGGGGGGGGGGGGGGGGGGGGGGGGGGGGGGGGGGGGGGGGGGGGGGGGGGGGGGGGGGGGGGGGGGGGGGGGGGGGGGGGGGGGGGGGGGGGGGGGGGGGGGGGGGGGGGGGGGGGGGGGGGGGGGGGGGGGGGGGGGGGGGGGGGGGGGGGGGGGGGGGGGGGGGGGGGGGGGGGGGGGGGGGGGGGGGGGGGGGGGGGGGGGGGGGGGGGGGGGGGGGGGGGGGGGGGGGGGGGGGGGGGGGGGGGGGGGGGGGGGGGGGGGGGGGGGGGGGGGGGGGGGGGGGGGGGGGGGGGGGGGGGGGGGGGGGGGGGGGGGGGGGGGGGGGGGGGGGGGGGGGGGGGGGGGGGGGGGGGGGGGGGGGGGGGGGGGGGGGGGGGGGGGGGGGGGGGGGGGGGGGGGGGGGGGGGGGGGGGGGGGGGGGGGGGGGGGGGGGGGGGGGGGGGGGGGGGGGGGGGGGGGGGGGGGGGGGGGGGGGGGGGGGGGGGGGGGGGGGGGGGGGGGGGGGGGGGGGGGGGGGGGGGGGGGGGGGGGGGGGGGGGGGGGGGGGGGGGGGGGGGGGGGGGGGGGGGGGGGGGGGGGGGGGGGGGGGGGGGGGGGGGGGGGGGGGGGGGGGGGGGGGGGGGGGGGGCGCAAGACTAAAAGAATACCACACAAGTGTGGCACTGCATTTGGTCACATTGGGGAAACCCGCATGGAAAAATTCCATTATGATGGATTTTGAAGTCATTTGATTTTGAATCATCTGACACTTGCAACTTTCCTCCGAAAAGTGAAGTGACTGAAATACCGTTCATAGGCCATAAGGAACGAGCAACGAACTTATTGGTGATCATACATCTTGATGTGTGTAGTCCGATAAATGTTGTTGAAAACAGTGGATTTGTCTATCTTCAAAAATGACTCAAGTAGATATATGGATATTTGCTTGATGAGACGTAAGTCTGGATCTTTTGAAATCATTCAAAAGGTTTTCAACATGAAGTAGAAATTATTGTAACAAGAAAGATTATGTTTCTGCAAACTAGATTGCAGAAAGGAATATCTGAGTTACAAGTTTAGCGAATGTCTGATGAGTTGTGAAAACAGTTTCATAACTTACACCTCCCAGAACACCACTGTGAGTGGAATGTCTGTGAAGATGTATTCAAACCATTTGTGACATGGTAAGACCAAAGATGACATAAATCAATTTGCCATTATCACTTTTAAAGTAATGCTTTAGAGACTGCGGGTTTTTACACTGAAAAGAGCACCATCAGGTCTGTTGAAATGACGCCATGGTATGGTACGCCCAACCATGTTACATCTTTTCTTAAACAATTTGGAATATAGGGCTTGTGTAATAGGTTACAAACTTATTACAAATCAGACAAGAGCTACTTTGTAGGTTATCCCAAGATGTTGGGTATTCCCCCACCACAATACCGAGGCAATAGGTTTTGCCACAAAACGGTATGCTTTTAAAGAGAATAGTTCTTGCAAAAAGGTGAGTGGAAGGACAGTGCAACTCGACGAGATAACGAGTATCTTCGTCATCAGATCAAAGGAAAGGAACCTTGGAAGTGATTCCAGAGTTTCCTACTGCGACTGATACGGAAGCCTCTACATGAGATGTATGGACTTCGGTCGAACTTGCAGCTGAACGACGTAGGAAAAACTCGTGCAAACCTCTCAGGTGCGCATACAAGATATTGTTGTTAGACAACAGTATACCTATGATACACAAGGAAGCGTTGATGGGCCCTGACTCCAGAACTGGCTAAATGCCAATACAATCCGAGATAGTTTCCATATAAGTGATTCAAGATTAAAATCTTGATACACCTTTCGGAAGACTTAGAGTCTAACGAATATTTATGGAACTAAAAACTGATGTGGATAAAATGTTTTATGCATAAAGCTCGACTTGTTGCAATAACAAGTTCAAGGAGTTGACTACGATGAGTTTGTCTCACCGTAGCGATGCTGAAAGTCGGTTCGGGTTGAACTAGCAATTAATACATATTTTAAAATGAGATATGTAACATGGATGCCAAAAGGATTTCCATCTGATGGAAATGAAACCAAGGACTTGCATGTGAGACAGTCCAAGGTATTTTGTCATTCCAGAGGATGCTAGTAAATATGCAAACTTCAGAGTTCCAGCAATGGACAGGAGGGAGCAAAGTGGAGTTGGAATCTTCAGATGAGGAGCCCCAGGAGTCAGCTGACGCCGACGACGACTACTACCCCAGTGGAGCTTACTACTACGTGGAGGCTGCCGACGACCAGGAGTAGATAGGTGGCTCCTAGGCAGGAGGCCTTGCCTTAACGATCCTTGTATCTCAGTTTGTGCTAGCCTTCTTAAGGCAAAACTTGTTTAACTTAATGTCTGTACTCAGATATTGTTGCTTCCGCTGACTCGCTTGTTGTTGAGCTTTTATATTCGAGCCCTTGAGGCCCCTGGCTTGTAATATGGAGCTTATTTTATGTTAATTTGTGTTTTAGAGTTGTGTTGTGATATCTTCCCGTGAGTCCTTGATCGGGTCGTACACATTTGCGTGTATGATTAGTGTACGATCAAATCGAGGGCGTCACAAGGATGTATGTTATGAATATTGATGGTAATATGATACATCCATAACACTGACGCGGGGGGGGGGGGGGGGGGGGGAACAGTGAAAAATGTCATTGAGTACTAGAGTAGTACTGATGACATGTTTTCTCACAAGCAGAGATTATGAAGTGCTCGTTGTAAGTAATTACATCGATACAGTCTTCATCAATACTCCTTGCGATTTTTGATTTAAATTGAGGGATTTGTGTTACACACAATGTGGTGGCATAGTTAGTTGGAAATTGTTCCAAACAAGTTACTGTGGCGAATTCTATAACAAAGGCTAAGTATGTTGACACTTTAGAAGCGACAAAGAAGTTGTTGAATCATATAGTTCATTCATGAACTTAGTATGGTTCCAAGATGGCTTTGGTCAATGGGACACTATTGCAGATAGTTGCTCCATAACTCAGTCTGAAGAATCAGGTTTCGACCAATGATTCACACATATGCAAAGCCAAGTCCACACAAAATATGAATTTTGTGAAAGCGTGAGAACGCGAGGATATGCAAAGATACACATGGAGCTGAAGTCATCAGATCCGTTGGACATCAGGCTATACCACAAGCGAAGCATATTTACACCGGTGTGCCACAAGTGTAAAGTGCATTAGCATTAACTAGATTATTGACTCTAGTGCAAGTGGGAGTTTGTAGGAGATATGCCCTAGAGGCTATGGTAAATGTTATTGATTATCTCCCTGTTCATAATTAGGTTTATATTCCGTGCTATAACTGCTATGGTTCTCGAGTCTGCAATAACCACGAGGCTCGGAGGAAGACTCATATGCATATGTGGGATAATAAACGGTAAAATGTATTCCTAGTCTGGCCTCTAAGACTAGCTCAAGTGTTGCATGATGGTTCTATTTTCCTGATCATGGGCATGTCTATCCCAGCAACTTTGAGGGCACAATGTTATAAGAACATTTGTGTTGAATTGACCCGAATTGATGTTATGCTATGAGATACATTCGTCACAAGTTAGTGGTTAATAACACAGAGATGGTTAATGTTTGCATGATTCCTTAGACCATGAGA
>JAAAWM010009083.1:0-19421 GCA_036873465.1 Thinopyrum obtusiflorum
TGCCAAAATGGGCGAAAAGCTTAGAAGGCCAATATAAATTGTGCTCCTCCATAAATTGTGTATTTCTCGACAGGAGAGTGGAATGAAATACACATATCCAAAGGTAAATACTTGGAGGAAGATAGAATATATTGAGGCACAAAGATTGCTAAAGAATGATATGCCACAAAGACATAACAAAGAGAGACACAAGTAATCAAGCAATCAAAAGATACCAATTAAAGCAAGCAATCAAAAGATACCAATTGAACCAACTAGACCAATGATCCGATGAGCCACATGAATAAAAGATATTATGATATGAGCATAGGAGTGTTCTAAAGAAACTAGAGAAGCTCCCCATGATTTATGCACAAATAAGAACATTTGTATTTGAATACAAAGGGCACAAAATAGGATCATCACTCCCCCAAAATCAATAGAAACTCACAACAAGTGCAAGTGAGCATAGATAAGAGACAAGGCATAGCACTTGCAGCAAGCACAAGGTTGAGCAACAAGTAAAAGATGCAACTTAAGAGTAGGCTCAACCAAAATGATATGTGTGAGTCACGGCAAAGCACTTGAGAAGGCCAATATAAGGATGAGCATTAAGCATCAACATAGTCTTGAATAGTTGAGATACAAGGTGCATGACATGTCCTTCCCACACACACACACACACAACAGGCAAATGAGTTCACAAGCTTACTAATATGCAAATTGAGAACCAATGCTTGTGACAACCCATGGTGAATATAGAGAATGATAGCTTTGTCAAGAGAAGGGATACCATCGAAATGGCAAAAGCCTTATCAAGACAAGCATGAGGAAAACAATCTTCACCACACAGGAGTGCTTCAAGATGCAATGAGATAAGACATGCACTCAAGGAAAAAGCTTTCACGGAGCCACCAAAGAATTAACATGAGAATGAAACGGTGGACGTGAACGAAGGGGATATCAACTAGATATGCAACTTCTCTCAAGTGTATAAGATTCTAGGTATATTATATCAATCCACAAAGAAGGATGTACACACGAAATAGTTAAAAAGGAAAGAACAAGATATCCACAAGGAAGCCATAAATATACCAATAAGATATTTGCTTGAAAGCATAGCACATGGCTGGATATGGTCTTATTGTATATAAGTGAATTCCTACCACACAACCATCAAAGACATCACAACTAGCAACGTGAGATCATCGTTGAGATGCCTTGAGAAAGGAAACAAGTATCACAAGATGGGATGAATATCATGCCAAGATGCAACCTACACACGGTTGAATGCAAGAAAAGAATGCATGAATAGATACTTGTTACCGAGATAGCTTTGGAAGGATGTAGAAGAAACCAATTGAATGTAGTAGATAGTAGTTCATCGGTCATCCTAGCTAGGCTCTATTAAGCACATGGTGACAACACCTTCCTTGTGAGTGAGCCGAACATCCAATGCATCTCCAATTGTTCCTAGAACAACAACACAAACAAAATGGTACCCAAACTCATTGGGACCAAAGAGTTAGAGAACCAACAATACATAGGACAAACTCCACATAAATATGTGCATATAGATATGAAAATGAATTTCATGCACATCTCATCCAATTTGAGACTTGATGGAGTTTCCCCTATATATTGGGTCAAAGATAGAAAGCATGCCAAAGAAACGACATGAAGTTAATATGCATGCTCAAGACTTTCAAGGTCCGATACCAATTGAAAAGGAAATACCAAGTGAAGAAAAGATACCAAATGCATAAATCATCACTTGGAGGATATCAATAGAAAGATTCATCAAGCAATGAGATATCCATAGAAACACACAAAAAGAAAGATATCGAACTCCCAAAAGAGAGGATGGTTCCAAACAAACCAAGCCCTCTAAAAGTTTCATGTTGGCACAAAGTACCACAAAGAAACGGCTTGCCTTCCACCAACACATACTTGATAAGGATCACAAGATGAGTGTTTTATAGAAAATAGGATAGCTCCCTCAAGAGTAGTGCATTATAGAGAATTTGCATTTGAATACAAAATGCACAAGGTGGGATCACCACATTCACTATATCTAGAAAACACTAGACAAGATCAAGAAATTAACAAGATCCACAAGTGGTATGGAAGACAAAGGGAGTTGATACAATCCTTGGCAAGAGATAAGGCAATAAGAAGCAAACGCCAACGTGAAGATGATCAATAATTTCTACCACACATGAGTGAGTATCAGTTGTCAAATGACAAGAAGTATTTGGAAATAATTTCCGGTGGTAGATAGCAAGGATATCCGACACCATCTTCACACCAAACACATAAGCAACTGCAACTTGTAGAGCTAACATGCCATCTAGGAACAAGATAATCTACAATGTCAACTCTAGGTGACAATACCTCAAATGTGCACATTTTCTAGGCTTGTAATATACACCAAACATATTACTCCCCCATAACGTGATACCAATGAAACTTACAAGATGCAAAAAGAGGATCCAACAAGAGATAATTAATGGACTATTTAGAATTTGAATTTCTCATGAGAAGACATACCACATAGTGACTAGATAATCTTGTAATATCAATACTAGATGGTATTCCTCATGTACACACATTTATAGGATTGTGAGGTGCACAAAGCACATCACTCCCCCAAAATGGGATGTTCCATTAATCTCTCACAAGAGCCAACAAAGATACAACCAAGATGCATATAGGCTCAACGCACGACACACACGTACATGATGTGCAAACCAACATACACATACTTGATTTCTCAAGATAAGCAAATTGGAGGCACAACATATACAAACACATGCAAGGAACAAAACCAAAACATGCAAAGGGGCAAGTAACTTTCAATGTAGACAAATTAAGTACAAGTTACCGCAAGGAGGCACATTGGATATAAGACAGAAACTTGATAGCCCAAATAACTTGGCTTGAGACAATAAGAATGATGAAGTCCCCTTAATTCTTCATAATGTGGCCAAGTCTCCAAACACCTCCATCAACACCTATTGATCAAGTTTGAGCTTGTTGGTCCCCAACCAAGTTGGGTCCTAAGAGGTTAGTCACAATAGGTTTGGCAACCCAAATGGTTCTTTTCTTGACACCACTTTGAGTACCAACAAATTTGGCAAACACATTGCCAACCTTATCCTTCCCAAGAGAATATATCTCATCAATTAGAATAGGGTTGGATAAGGTACCATTCGTGCATGAAGAAGCGACGTGACCTTTCTCACGACATAAGTAGCAATGTCTACTCTTCACTTTCTTCTCACTTGATTTCTCAACTTGAGAAGCATTAGCTTGAGTCTTCTTGGGAAGAGGCCTTTCTTCAACTTGTGGTTGAGCATGAGAATGAACTTGTGGCTGCTTCCCTTGTTGCTTGTCACTAATGGCCTTCTTCTTCAATGGGCAAGATCTAACATGGTGCTCTTCAATTTTGCACTTGAACCAAACAATCTTGGCCGAATTCTTGACTTGTTCTTGGCCCTTCTTCTTGTTGATCTTGGACTTTGTGACGCCCTCGATTTGATCGTACACTAATCATACACGCAAATGTGTATGACCCGATCAAGGACTCACGGGAAGATATCACAACACAACTCTAAACACGGGGGGGGGGGGGGGGGGGGGGGGGGGGGGGGGGGGGGGGGGGGGGGGGGGGGGGGGGGGGGGGGGGGGGGGGGGGGGGGGGGGGGGGGGGGGGGGGGGGGGGGGGGGGGGGGGGGGGGGGGGGGGGGGGGGGGGGGGGGGGGGGGGGGGGGGGGGGGGGGGGGGGGGGGGGGGGGGGGGGGGGGGGGGGGGGGGGGGGGGGGGGGGGGGGGGGGGGGGGGGGGGGGGGGGGGGGGGGGGGGGGGGGGGGGGGGGGGGGGGGGGGGGGGGGGGGGGGGGGGGGGGGGGGGGGGGGGGGGGGGGGGGGGGGGGGGGGGGGGGGGGGGGGGGGGGGGGGGGGGGGGGGGGGGGGGGGGGGGGGGGGGGGGGGGGGGGGGGGGGGGGGGGGGGGGGGGGGGGGGGGGGGGGGGGGGGGGGGGGGGGGGGGGGGGGGGGGGGGGGGGGGGGGGGGGGGGGGGGGGGGGGGGGGGGGGGGGGGGGGGGGGGGGGGGGGGGGGGGGGGGGGGGGGGGGGGGGGGGGGGGGGGGGGGGGGGGGGGGGGGGGGGGGGGGGGGGGGGGGGGGGGGGGGGGGGGGGGGGGGGGGGGGGGGGGGGGGGGGGGGGGGGGGGGGGGGGGGGGGGGGGGGGGGGGGGGGGGGGGGGGGGGGGGGGGGGGGGGGGGGGGGGGGGGGGGGGGGGGGGGGGGGGGGGGGGGGGGGGGGGGGGGGGGGGGGGGGGGGGGGGGGGGGGGGGGGGGGGGGGGGGGGGGGGGGGGGGGGGGGGGGGGGGGGGGGGGGGGGGGGGGGGGGGGGGGGGGGGGGGGGGGGGGGGGGGGGGGGGGGGGGGGGGGGGGGGGGGGGGGGGGGGGGGGGGGGGGGGGGGGGGGGGGGGGGGGGGGGGGGGGGGGGGGGGGGGGGGGGGGGGGGGGGGGGGGGGGGGGGGGGGGGGGGGGGGGGGGGGGGGGGGGGGGGGGGGGGGGGGGGGGGGGGGGGGGGGGGGGGGGGGGGGGGGGGGGGGGGGGGGGGGGGGGGGGGGGGGGGGGGGGGGGGGGGGGGGGGGGGGGGGGGGGGGGGGGGGGGGGGGGGGGGGGGGGGGGGGGGGGGGGGGGGGGGGGGGGGGGGGGGGGGGGGGGGGGGGGGGGGGGGGGGGGGGGGGGGGGGGGGGGGGGGGGGGGGGGGGGGGGGGGGGGGGGGGGGGGGGGGGGGGGGGGGGGGGGGGGGGGGGGGGGGGGGGGGGGGGGGGGGGGGGGGGGGGGGGGGGGGGGGGGGGGGGGGGGGGGAACAGCAGTTATCAAAAACAGGCTATGCATCAGGGTATGATCTACCGATAACAGAAACAGCTATTCTACTCTAATGCAAGCAGTAGATAGAATATAGGCGATATTTGGGTGATCAAAGAGGGGGGAATGCTTGCCTGGAAGCTCTGTTGAAATGATCTGGTCGTCGACGACGTAGCCGTACACAGCAACGTCGGCGGCGGTGGTCTCGGGGGTCTATCGGTAAGAGAAGGGGAGGAAACAATAAATACAAAGCAAACAATGTAACACAATACATGACAATACAATACGCAGTGCCGGGTGTGTCCTAACGTAAGGTTACGCGATACCGAGGAAGGGGGAACCCATCCGGGAAAGTTTTCCCGGTTCCGAACATTTGTCAGACAGATGACCGGAGGGGGACGATTGCACGTTCGGGTAGTTAGAGGCATCGGAGAGGGGTGTGGGCAGCGTATCTGGATTCGTCTCGTCGAGCTGATCACTTTTCATGTAGAAATTATTTTGATCCGAGCTACGGTTTAAAAGATATGATTTTTCGAAGTTTAAACAATTTTCAGAAATTATATTAAATCAAGAAAAGGAATTATGACGTCAGCATTACGCAACGCTGACATCAGCAGTCAACAGTCGCTTTGACTGGGTCAAACTGACAGTGGGACCCACCTGTCATAGAGAGAGTGCTAATCCATAGTTAATTAAATCTAAACTAATCTAAACAGTGACCTGGGCCCACATGTCATAGACCTAACTAATTAAACTTAATTAATTTAACCATTTTAGTTAGTCACTAATTAAATAGGGCCGTGGGGCCCGCATGTCAGCCAGTTGACCAAGTCAACGGGGCCAACTGGCCCCACGGGCCCACATGTCAGTGGCTCGCGGTGGGGCCCAGGGGCGCCCACGTGGCATGCCACGTCAGCGGGGCCGGCCGGAGCGCCCCGGCGCGCGTCCGAGCCGCCGTTGAGCGCCGGTGACGGCCGGGCTCGAGCCACAGGGCTCCAATCGGCCAGCGGCCGGCGCCGTTCGAACCGCCGGGGTGCCGCGGTTCGCCTGAGGTACGTGGGGCGGCCGGTGGACGGCCGGAGAAGGACCGACGACGGCAAAATCGGAGGCGAGCTCCGGTGGGGTGCGGGGGAACCATTTTGGCGAGAAATAGAGCGGGATTTTGGGCGCATTCGAACTAGCGGGCCGCGGTGAACCGGACGGGGCAACTGGTCGGACCGAGAGATGACGGCGATGGCCGGGCGGAGCAGGGCCGCGGCGGCCGGAGCATGAGCTCATGGCGATCGCGCAACGGCGTGCAAGGCGGCGAACCGAGGAGCAGAGAAGGTACGGGGGTGCTCAGGGGGGGGGGGGGAGGAAGGGCCGGAGCAGTCGGGGGCGAAGAAGGTCGCCGGTGAAGATCCGGGACGGGGGCGGAGCAGACGCGGCGGAGGTGAGGCCCCCGGGTCGATTCGTCGACTCAAGCCGACGTAGTCGAGGGCGGCGAGGAAGATGGACAGCACGGCGGGGGCAAACGGCGCAGGTGGCCGCGTGGTTTACGACGGCGGTGCCATGGCTGCGCACTGGAGAGGTGGGGAGCCGTGGAGGGAGAGGGGAATGGCGCGGGGCGAGCCAGGGGGGCCGGTGGAGATGCTCTTATCCTCCGCGCGCGCGAGGGCGCGTTGTCGACTGCAGGGAGAGGGGGGCCTAGCTCGGGCGCGGCGCGCACGCGGTGTGCTCGACACCGAGCCTGGCGTGAGCAGTGGGAAGGAGGGAGGCGACGGGGGAGTGGGCCGGGCACTGTGGCCACTTAGGCCCAGTGTCCACGGGCCGTTTTCTTTTTATTCAATTTCTGTCTTCTGTCTTCTGTTTTCTATTTCTTCTCTGTTTTGCCTTTTGTTTTTTAATTCAATTCACTTTTGTAAAATATGAGGAGTAGCCCATTAATTCCAGTGCATAATTAGCCACTGCCAGGAATTGGTTTGATGCAAATATGATTCCCAATATATTTTAGATATTTGAAAAGGCATTAATTAAATTGTTTTTGGCACTATTTTCAATTGTTAGAGGCACCTAAACTCCTCAAACAAAGTTGCTGATGATTTTGCCAATACCCCGGGATTATTTGCAACATGGCCCACATTTTTGTTCACATTTTTGAAAGTTTGGATTTTTCAGTCTCAATTTGAATTTGAATGCCACAGTGGAATTCTGAAATGAGATATGTTTAAATGACGATCACCATCATTAGCAAAAGATTATCATAATCTCTGTATCACTGTAGCAGATTACAAGTAGGGTGTCACAATTCTCCTCCACTACAAGAAATCTCGTCCCGAGATTTAAGCGGTGGAGTAAGGGGGGGCGAAGTTCTGGAAGCGAAATTCTAACGGGTCTTCTCGGTCTTGGTTGCCCTTCATCGAAGAGGTTGATTCCTTTCGTTGATGTCTTCATTACTCTGTTTCAAGTCATCGTAATCAAGCCATCATCTTTTCTTCGGGATCTTCTTCGTCCTATGAACGTGACAAGGGGGAAAACTTTGGAAGAATGCCTCTCCACAAAGTTTGTGCAACTGACGGTGAACTCAAAAGGGAAATACACGAAGTACCCCACGAGTTGTATTTCAGTGAAATCGTTGAGCACAATATACGATGGTACCAAAGTTACAAACGGGTAGGCAATCATTCGAGGCCTAGACAGAAGCTAAAATGGGGGCTTGAACCACGAGAATAACATGGTGTTTGATGCCAGGATGAAACATGGCAAAATTTAGCTCGTGAATTACACACGAAGCCAAGTGCAAAGGATACATTAGAATCAGGGTTGAATAGGAGAGTCAGGTTTCGATCCCGTGGACCTATGGGTTATGGGCCCACCATGTGGGTTGAAAGTAGGAAGAGTGGTGACATCTTGCACAGGAAGCAAGGCATGTCAGATGATAGTCTGTCAGCTATGTCGGTAACAATGTCGGTATCAAGGACGGGGAACGAAGAGAACCATTTTACTGCTCGTCGAAACGAGGCGGATCAATAGGCAAAGTTCTCGTCCACCGGAGGTTACCGGAATGTTAACAACAATAGTAACGAGGTCTTGCTGGCAGAGTGGTACACCGAGGTGTTTTCATAAGCAGAGAATTATTACTGCTTAGATCATATAGATCAAGAAGGTTAAACAGAACAATGGGAAGGAAATGTGATCAACACATTAATCAGAACAATGGAAAGGAAAATACTGTGTCTATACACAAGTATTAAGAGCATATCCTTCCCATGGACAAGCAGAACTTGGCATACAGGGTGGGAGAGCAAGTACCCAACCATTTAGATAAAGAGGCAAGGAATAATGATGACGTTACCCATACAACGGTGTTTGGGTAACTGACCAAGAAACACTTAGCATTTTTGCTCCCATGTTCTTGTTGAAGAGTGGGGTATCATAGTTATGCTTCGAGGTAGCAATGATATGATATTTCAAGCAAGGGCCAACTTTGGATACACAAATGATCCATCAGGAGCAACTTATAAGGTAAGCCTTACAAATTCCTCCTGGAAGAATGGTTAACTTTGCGAAAGAAATAAACTATAACAATAGGTCCTCTAGCGAGGTGTGCCAGGCATGTCATCACCTTACCGGGTTATCAAAGGACCAATATTATAACTCCTGGAATTATGTTCCAACCATTATGTCTGATCGAGATTCAGACCTGATTGGTGACATGATACCTCAGACTCAGGATGTCCGAGAAGAAAGGTGCAACACAAATCGTCGAGATGACAATGTAAGATTCTCGAAAATGATTTAGGGAAGCAGGTTCCCGAAACAATAGTTCCTCACTAAACCAAGGAGAGGATGAGGAGGTGGCTGATGGACTCAGCGACAATTCATCGAGTTTTCCAAAAGGATGGATTTTCACAATTATGTGAACAAGGAGATGACATTTGTCAATTAAAATGACATAATGTTGTATGCTCAAGGAAAACATACACCATTAATCATTAGTTGCAAGGTGTGCCCGAAATATGACCTTAGGTAGCAAGATCAATGTTAGAGTGATGACGCGATAATCAACAGTCCAAGAACGAACTGTCGATCGTTAACTTCAAAGCAATAGGGTTGCTAGAAGTACATAATTCAAGCAGAATCGTTTGTATATTGGTATCCCGGTTAGAATCAACACGGGGACCAAGAAAGAATGGTGATGATGAGAAGTATCACTATGCCAAGAATTTCAAAGAGGTGGAGCAATCCTCACAACATACTTGACATATTCGTAATACTTCAAGGTAGAACACAATACAAGCTGGATAGCAATTTGCACCCATATCATGGACAAGTTCGCGATGAGAGAAAGTCAAAGGGGTTGTCAATGATAACAAAAATCGTCGAAGGCAAGGGGGGTATTTCACATCATGAGCACAGTTGACATCTCGGAAGAAGCCCAAGTGTTGAAGGTGATCCGACACATTTGCCGGGAGTTTTCAAGAGAATGCAATCAAACAGCGACGGCGTCAAGCAGGGAATGACGACGTGGAAGTCATAGGAACAACATATAAGATGCAAGCTCGGAACCAAGTTGTCATTCAGGACAAGCAACATGATGTTGAAAGCTCGACGTAAGTCGTGCTCACACTCTGAAGAATTCGTGCACCAGAGGAGGACGAGGTAGCACAGTCAAAGATAGCAAGACAAAGGGATGTATCCGATAGTCTAGGAATGACATGATTGAATTTAAAATCTCCCAATAACAATTACTAGGGTTATTGAACTTTAGAGTGGATTTGATTTACTAAACGGTGTCCTCGGTTGACGGCAACCTAGAACCCGTCGAGTGATTACGACAAGGAAGTTATTACTTCACCACAGTTAGTAAGATGCCGTGCAAAGGCATGATATCCTCGAGATACCAGGGGGGAATACTCGAAGGTAGAACATGATAGAAGTTGACCTGGGTCGTTGACCGACGACATCAGATACTTTAACCTTGTCAAGATTGACGAGGCACTGGAATGAATTTCTTTCGAACATATTGAATAAGGACAGCATGGTCGGAACCATAACTGCAAGGGATCAATTTGATGATACTGAAGGAATTATACAGCTGGATAATTATTTTGCAAGAAGCTTCCGAGACGGTCTACATCATTTCCATGGGCATGAACACAAAGTTCAAGGTCGACTCCCACTTCTTTAATGCATATCATTTCATTTACTTCCCGCTTCGATAAAGCTGTAGCGCTGAAATTCCATCCGACAAAACACTAGAATAGTATGACTTGTGAAAACTTTCGGGTTCTCACGCATTAGGGGAAGGCATAGGTTCAACCCATCGGGGTATCATAAGAACATATACCACAAGCTTCAAGAGTAATTAACACAAGCTCGAGGGTAGAGCATGGTTGGTCAATCAGAGAACATAATTTTCCAAAGGCATTATGTATCAGGGGAAGGACTTACAAAGTGATTGAAAATGAAGGACACTGTCGGATAATAATCCAACAATGGAGCGGGCGATCCACAACGGAACTGATGTGAGTATCGGTACTCCTTCAAAGAAACAAAGAATGCAGAGGCATCGGATTCAAGAAACACCTGAATAGTCTGATGCTTAAATTACCACGGAATTGCGATTTCCAAACGAAGGATCAGTAGCGGACGCTCTGATCAAGGGTGGATAAGTTGAAATGCTTAGGTGGACAATCAATAAAGAATTGAATTGCCAAGAACCATCTCATGTCCGGGACGACGTCTGAGCCGGAAGATAATTTAAAAAGGATCAACCGAGGATTGCGTGCATTTGCACACACGTTAAATCAATATGACCAGAATGACAATCATAAGGGATTTCAATGAATATTGCTAGACATATGGAATTAACCATAATGCAAGCAGGAAAGAATATCAAGAGCAACAGGCTGCAGAGGATTTTCGAAAGATCGATAAGCATTCCGAAGAGGGGGGGGGGGGGGGGGGGGGGGGGGGGGGGGGGGGGGGGGGGGGGGGGGGGGGGGGGGGGGGGGGGGGGGGGGGGGGGGGGGGGGGGGGGGGGGGGGGGGGGGGGGGGGGGGGGGGGGGGGGGGGGGGGGGGGGGGGGGGGGGGGGGGGGGGGGGGGGGGGGGGGGGGGGGGGGGGGGGGGGGGGGGGGGGGGGGGGGGGGGGGGGGGGGGGGGGGGGGGGGGGGGGGGGGGGGGGGGGGGGGGGGGGGGGGGGGGGGGGGGGGGGGGGGGGGGGGGGGGGGGGGGGGGGGGGGGGGGGGGGGGGGGGGGGGGGGGGACTACATACACTTGTCATTCTCACGATCATTCCTCGTCGCTCTTGTTGTTACAGGATGCCTCGAAATATTCTTCGTTGTTCCGAAAATCCCTTGAGTTGCTGCCTTGCAGTTCACTCCGCATGAAAAACCTTACGGTTAAATCCTTATAGTTGTCGAGGATCCATTCATCCCAATTGTTCTTGTGTTTCACAAAATTTCTTCGGAATGCTTATCGATCCTTCGAAAATCCTCTGCAGCCTGTTGCTCTTGGGATTCTTGTCTGCTTGCATTATGGTTAATTCCATATGTCTAGTAGTCTTCTTTGGCACCCCTTGACTTTGCCACTTTGAGCCTAATGATTCAATATGTGCGTATGCACGTAGTCATTAGGTTATCCCTTTAAATTATCTTTCCGGCTCAGACGTCATTCCGGACATGAGTTGGTTCTTGGCAATTCAATTCTTTATTGATTGTCCACCTAAGCATTTCAACTTATCCACCCTTGATCAAAGCGTCTGCTACCGATCCTTCGTTTGGAAATCGCAATTCCGTGGTAATTTAAGCATCAGATTATTCAGGTGCTTCTTGAACCCGATGCCTCTGCATTCTTTCTTCATCTGATTGAGTACCGATACTCACATCAGTTCCGTTGTGGATCGCCCGATCCATTGTTGGATTATTATCCGACAGTGTCCTTCATTTTCAATGACTTTGTGAGTTCTTCCCCTGATACATAATGCCTTTGGTAAATTGTATCCTCTGTTTTGCCAACCATGCTCTACCTTCGAGCTTGTGTTAATTTCTCTTGAATGTTTGTAGTATATGATCCTAAGATACCCCTACGGGTTGAACCTATGCTTTCCCCTAATGCGTGAGAACCCGAAAGTTTTCACAAGTCATACTCTTCTGGTGTTTTGCCAGATAAATATCCAACACTACAATTTCATTGAAGCGGGAAGTAAATGAAATGATATGCATTAAAGAAGTGGGAGTCGACCTTGAACCTTGTGTTCATGCCCATGGAAATGATGTAGACCGTCTCGGAAGCTTCTTGCAAAATAATTATCCAGCTGTATAATTCTTTCTGTATCATTAAATTGATCCTTTGCAGTTATGGTTCCGACCACACTGTCCTTTTTCCAATATACCTGAAAGAAATTCACTCCAGTGCCTCGTCTATTTTTGACAAGGTTAAGTATCTGCTGTCGCAGGTCAACGATCCAGTTCAACTTCTATCATGTTCTACCTTCGAGTATCCCCCCTGGTATCTCGAGGATATCATGCCTTTGCACGGCATCTTACTAACTGTGGTGAAGTAATAACTTTCCTTGTCATAATCACTCTACGGGTTCTAGGTTGCCGTCAACCGAGGACACCGTTTAGTAAATCAAATCCGCTCTGAAGTTCAATACCCCTAGTAATTGTTACTAGGAGAATTTAAATTCAGTCGTGTCATTCCTAGACTATCGGTTGCCTCCTTTGTCTAGCTACCTTTGACTGTGCTACCTCGTCCTCCTCTGGTGCATGAATTCTTCAGAGTGTGAGCACGACTTACGTCGAGCTTTCAACAATCGTGTTGCTTGTTCTGAAAGGCAACTTTGATTCCGAGCTTGCATCTTATCTGTTGTTCCTATGACTTTCACGTCGTCATTCCCTGCTTGACACCGTCGTTGTTTGATTGCATTCTTTTGAAAACTCCCGGCAAATGTGTCAGATCACCTTCAACACTTTGACTTCTTCCGAGATGTCAACTGTGTTCATGATGAGAAATTCCATCCTTATCCCTTGATGATTTCTGATATCATCGACAACACCCTTGACTTCCTTTCATCGCGAGCTTGTCCATGTTATGGATGTAACTTGATATCCAGCTTGTAATATGTTCTACCTTGAAGTATTACCGTCTTTTATGCTGAGTATGTTGTGAGGATTGCTCCACCTCTCAGAAATTCTTGGCATGGGTGATACTTCTCATCATCACCATTCTTTCTTGGTCCCCGTGTTGATTCTAACCGGGATACCAATATACAAACGATTCTGCTTGAATTATGTACTTCTAGCAACCCTATTGCTTTGAAGTTAACGATCGACAGTTCGTTCTTGGACTGTTGATTATTGCATCATCACTCTAACATTGATCTTGCTACCTAAGGTCATATTTCGGGCACACCTTGCAACTAATGATTAATGGTGTATGTTTTCCTTGAGCATACAACATTATGTCATTTTAATTGACAAATGTCATCTCCTTGTTCACATAATTGTGAAAATCCAACCGTTTGGAATTCTCGATGAATTGTCGCTGAGTCCATCAGCCACCTCCTCATCCTCTCCTTGGTTTAATGATGAACTATTGTTTCGGGAACCCGCTTCCATAGTTCATTTCCCGAGAATCTTACAATGTCATCTCATCGATTTGTGTCGCACCTTTTCTTCTCGGACATCCTGAGTCTGGGGTATAATGACACCAATCAGATCTGGATCTCGGTCAGACATGATGGTTGGGACATATTTTCCAGGAGTTATAACATTGGTCCTTTAATGACCCGGTAAGGTGATGTCATGCCTTGGCACACCTGGCTGGATGACCTATTATTATAATTTCGTTTCTTTCTTTTTGCAAGGTTAGCCATTCTCCAATAGGAAATTATAAGACTTATTTTATAAGTTGCTCCTGATGGATCATTTGTGTATCCACAGTCTGACCCTTGCTTGAAACATCATATCATTGCTACCTCGAAGCATAACTATGATACCCCGCTCTTCAACAAGAACATTGGAAGCAAAAATGCTAAGTGTTTCTTGGTCAATTATCCAAACACCGTTGTATGGGTAACATCATGATTATTCCTCTTTATCTAAATGGTTGGGTACTTGCTCTCCCACCCTGTATGCCAAGTTCTGCTTGTCCGTGGGAAGGATATGCTCTTAATACTTGTGTATAGACACAGTATTTTCCTTTCCATTGTTCTAATTAATGTGTTGATCACATCCTCCTTTCCGTTGTTCTGTTTAAACTTCTTGATCTATATGATCTAAGCAGTAATAATTATCTGCTTATGAAAACACCTCGGTGTACCACTCTGCCAGCAAGACCTCGTTACTATTGTTGTTAACATTCCGGTAACCTCCGGTGGATGAGAACTTTGCCTATTGGTCCGTCTCGTTTCAACGAGCGGGAAAACGGTGTATCTTCGTCCCTGTCCTCGGTACCGACATTGTTGCCGTCATAGACTATCCTCTGACATGCCTTGCTTTCTGTGCAAGATGGCACCACTCTTCCTACTTTCAACCCACATGGTGGGCCCATAACCCACAGGTCCACGGGATCGAAAACCTGACTCCTGTTCAACCCTGATTCTAATGTATCCTTTGCACTTGGCTTCGTGTGTAATTCACGAGCTAAAATTCTGCCATGTTTCATCCTGGAATCAAACCCCATGTTATTCTCGTTGCTCCAGATCCCATTTCGGCTTCTGTCTAGGCATCGAATGATTGCCTACCCGTTTGAAACTCTGGTACCATCGTATGTTGCACTCAACGAATTCACTAAAATACAACTCGTGGGGTACTTCATGTATTTCCCATTGAGATCACCGTCAGATGCCCAACTTTGTGGAGATGCGTTCTTCCAAAGTTTTCCTCCTTATCGCGTTCGTAGGACGATGGAGACCCCGAAGAAAGGATGACGACTTCATCATGACGCCCCGATGCAATGAAATGAAGACATCAATGAGAGGAATCAACCTCTTCGATGAAGGGCAACCAAGTCCTAGAAGAACCATTAGAATTTCGCAACCAGAACTTTCCCCCTACTCCACCGCTTAAATCTCGGGACGAGATTTCTTGTAGTGGAGGAGAATTGTGACACCCGGGTAATCACGCTACAGTAATTCCCTGCTAATGATGCCACGTCACCACGGTCACTGTTGTAATCTCGCGTTAATTCAAAACCGATTCGAATTCAAATTTAGAATAATGGCAAACAATAAAGGTTTTCAAATATTAGGACTAAAATGTTCAACTTGTGGCAAATAATCGTCGGATATTTGTCATGCAAGATCCAAGTTTTATTAATGTGTTTAAAATGCCCAAACAATAAATTAGTGATCAATTCATTTGTTAAGGTGACTTTTATAATTATTAAGAACACAACGCAATATTTCGTTTAGTTGAAACTTGCTGTATCAGTGGGCAACATGCTGCGGATAAATTGTGTGCGGTCATTCATTTTTCCAGTGGCTGGATAAAATGTAACCATATTTAAATCAGTAGACAAATTAGATAAAACAAAAACTAATGAAAATAAAATAAAATGGCAAACCTCCGTGGCGTGCTGGACCGGCCCATTCCCCCTTGGCCCACTAACTGGGCCATATAACCCAACACAAACCCCCCTGACCTAATCCCCTGCCCCCACTCGATCCTCTTCCCCCCTGCCTCGACCCGATCCAATCGGGGAGGCCGCCGCCGCCCGGCGCCTGGCGCCTGCACCGGCCGGTGCGCCCGCACCGTAGGCCGCCGCACCACCGGCCTGCCTCCCATCCGACCGCGCCTCCCCGCCGTAGCCCTGCTGCCTCGCCGAGCACCGCCGGCCCCTACCTCTACTCGCCGCCCAATGTGAGCCCCGGTCGTCGCCGCCTTCTTCCTCTCTCTGGTCACCGCCGTCCCCCGCCGCGCTCACCGCGTGTAAGCACGCGCGTCGGCGCGCACGGCCGCGGGGGGGCGGCCTACCCCGCTCGCCCCCGTTTCCCCACCGTCGCGGTCGCCGGCCCTGGCGCGCCTCGCCGCGCCCCCGGGCCGCCCAGGCCGCGCTCCGGCATGCCCCGCACGCGCCACGGCCCACCCCCGCGCGCATGCCCAGCTCGCCCGCTCGGCCTCGCCACCTGCCTCGCCCCCGCTCACCGGCTCGCCGCTCGACTGGCCGTCCTGCCCCGGCCGCCGGCGCGTGCCTCCCCTGGCGCCGCCTAGCCCTCCGGCCGGCCCTTCCCCGCCGTAGCCCTGGGCCCCGGCCCCCCTGGCCGCCAGCTCATTCGCCGGCCGCCGCCGGCCCTCTGTGGCCGCGCGTGCGTGCCCCTGCGCCTTTGTGTTGCCGGACAATGTCCGGTGCCCATAGGGCACCCCCCCCGGGGGGGGGGGGGGGGGGGGGGGGGGGGGGGGGGGGGGGGGGGGGGGGGGGGTAATTAATTATTGAAAATCATTATTAATAAATCGATTAATTAATTCTGTTAATTATTCTGTTAAGTTAATCTAACTAGGTTTAGTTAATCTAAGTGTTAGTTAACCTGTTAGTTAGTGCTACTAGCCAATGACATGCGGGTCCGTTGACCCTGTTGACCAGTCAACCCTGTTGACTGTTGACTATTGACCAGTTAATTAAATAATCCACAAAATCATTTAATAACTTTGGAAAATCATAGAAAATAAACCGTAATCCGGATCGAAAAACTTTGAACATGAAAGTTGCTCAGAACGCCGAGACGAACCCGGATACGCTACCCGCTTATCCGTGTGATGCCTCTAAATACCCGAACATGCAACCGTCCCCCTCCGGTCATCTGTCTGACAAATGTCCGGAACCGGGAAAACTTTCCCGGATGGGATCCCCCTTTATCGGTAACGTGTAGTACTGCGTTAGGACACACCCGGCACATCTTATTGCCATGCTATGCTTTGTGTTACATTGTCTGCTTTATATTTATTGTTTCCTCCTCCCTCTCTTACCGATAGACCCCCGAGACCACCGCCGCCGACGTTGCTGTGTACGGCTACGTCGTCGACGACTAGATCATTTCGACAGAGCTTCCAGGCAAGCATTCCCCCCTCTTTGATCACCCAGATATCGCCTATATTCTATCTACTGCTTGCATTAGAGTAGAATAGCTGTTTCTGTTATCGGTAGCTCATACCCTGATGCATAGCCTGTTTTTGATAACTGCTGTTGATACATTTACCTGCAATCCTAAATGCCTATGATAGGATGCTAGATTATTTCATCAGTGGCCATTCATCTTGTCCGTCTGCTATGCTGTAGTATTGGGCTGCGATCGCCATGGGCGGCGATCGCGGATATGTACACTTGTTACATATGACACATGATGAATACTAAAGTCGGGTCGGCTTGTGGAGTACCCGCAAGTGATTCACAGTCGGGGGTCGAAGGGACTGGCCCTCTCGACGGCCTCCTAAGTGGGTCTTGATGGTGGAACGATGAAGGCAGGTCGGGTCACCTAGGAGAGAGGTGGCGCTTGGCCCTAGTCGTGTCCGTGGATGTTTCATAATAACACGATTAACGAGATTTAGATATTTGATCTAAGTTTGGCCACTGGCCTATACGCACTAACCAACAAATGTGGGGGGGGGGGGGGGGGGGGGGGGGGGGGGGGGGGGGGGGGGGGGGGGGGGGGGGGGGGGGGGGGGGGGGGGGGGGGGGGGGGGGGGGGGGGGGGGGGGGGGGGGGGGGGGGGGGGGGGGGGGGGGGGGGGGGGGGGGGGGGGGGGGGGGGGGGGGGGGGGGGGGGGGGGGGGGGGGGGGGGGGGGGGGGGGGGGGGGGGGGGGGGGGGGGGGGGGGGGGGGGGGGGGGGGGGGGGGGGGGGGGGGGGGGGGGGGGGGGGGGGGGGGGGGGGGGGGGGGGGGGGGGGGGGGGGGGGGGGGGGGGGGGGGGGGGGGGGGGGGGGGGGGGAAAAAACATAAACAGCCGTCCTCCACAGCCAGAGGACCCAGAACGGTCCCTTGATCCGGACTCCGAAGAGGATCCGGACTTAGCGGTGGAGTTTATTGACGGAGTGTTTTATCAGCTAAGCAAGGACGATACTGTCGGGGTAATCGACCACGGGTACCCCGAGGACGGCAAGACGACATTTCAAGACATCGAGGCTAGCAAAGCCCCTCAGTCCGACTGTCCGGCCGCTCCTGCCGGCTTCCCAGCCGGCTGCCGACTGCGCCAACCAGCCGGCTGCCGACTGCAGCCCGACCCGACATCGACAAGACACCGACGGGACGACCGTACCGCGACGCCGTCATCTACAGTGTACCGTGTCCCCTAGGTACTAATTTATAAAGTACCCTAGGGGACAAGCACGACATGTACCATGCCTAGGCCATGCCACTACATAGCTTGGCATGTAAGCTACCCAAGGTAGCTTACAACCAACGCTACCACCACCCAAGCTTACATCCTAAGCTACCTTACAATATAAAAGGGGAACACACATATCCATCCATCCCCATGGCACAAGCCACGCACGGCCACTAGAGCACACATGCTCTCACGGCCACTAGCATACCACATACATGCATTTACCAAGTCAGATGCCTATGGCACTGATCTCAGATACAGCTCCAGGAGCACTTTGTACTGCCCGATGTACACCCCAGATAGAAACACTCAGACATGCAGTAGTAGGAGTATTATCTCTACGAAGAGCTCCGAAGCTGGGTAAACCACCGCGTGCTACTCGCATACCCGCTCCCGGGCCTATCAGCAGCAGTCTTACCCACACACTAAGCCCTTGTGGCATCTGTCGACTCGCAAAGACCCCCGTGAGAAATACCACGACAGTTGGCACCCACCGTGGGGCGGTACTACTATTATGCTACCACGCTGCTGCTGGTTTCGCTGTCCGGGCGGGACCATCTTCGTCTTCCCCGCCGCGGCGTCGCGCCGTCTCTCCGGTAGCGCTCGGGGGCTCGACTTCGACCCGCCCCTAGAGCAGCCACGCCGGACGGCGCGTCCTCGTCGTCGGCCTTGCCGCCTTCGTCATCACCACCGTTGCAACGACGGCAGTCCATCTCCGCGCGCGCCACGCGCGAGGCCTCGTTTCGGTCAGCCGTGTCAATCCGCCCGCCGCTCGCGTCGAGAGAGAATGACAGAGACGTCCTTTACTTAATGGGCCGGATTAGGCTTCTGGCTCATTCCAGACTAACCATGATTAAAGTCATGTCCATATGCATCATGCAGGGGGTGCAGCCGCTCCAATACAGAAGCCACCCCATGTGGGATTTCAACGGAGAAGATGATGCCACCCGTCATGGCCGTAAAGGGCTGGACTCGCCTGCCGCTCTAATGAAGATCTTATCCTCTTTGTACACGGGAGAAGAAGAGGAATTCCTCCGCGTCGACCCGCAGGGCGGATTTTCCATGTATAATCCTCCGAACTGGGTAAGCGGACAGTCGTGCTTCCCTGTTCATTTTACATTCCCATGATTTAATAGTCAGTCTAACGACTTCAATGCAGGGCCTGCGCCAGGAGGTAAAAAACATAAACAGCCGTCCTCCACAGCCAGAGGACCCAGAACGGTCCCTTGATCCGGACTCCGAAGAGGATCCGGACT